>JAOYNU010134517.1:0-25012 GCA_026745395.1 Tympanopsis confertula | reverse complement strand
CCGCATAGGTCGTCTGTGGTCCTATCGCCTTTACACGTTTATATGGATCATTGGACAACTGGTGGCCATGTTTAGTCCAGGTACATCAGGCCTTTACGCTTCAAGAATTATCTCTGGCCTAGGTATCGGGTCCTTGAGTGTCACTGGTATGGTTTCAATTGTCGAGATTGCTCCTGCTGAGATACGCGGACTTTTATCGGCCTGGTACTCGGTCTGTATGGGAATTGCCTTGATGTCTGCGACATTTTGTGTTTATGGGATAGAACTTCATGTTGCTTCAAGTCACCTACAATATCAAATTGTCTGGTTTTCGCCCTGTATATTTATGTTCATGTGGATTGTGGCCAGCTTTTTTCTATGTGAATCTCCACGGTGGCTTGTCCTCTCTGGGCAATACTCGAAAGCAGTTGAAACACTTACAACTCTTCGCCAGCTGACTCCAGATCATGCGCGCATTCAAGACGAGCTTCGGGCTATCACGCAGTCCATTGAAGCTGAGAGCGCAAGTGAGGTCGAAGACCATTCACCATCCCAGATTATAAGTCTTGCAAAGGAGACGTTCACCAGCCCGTCAAACCTACGCCGTGTACAACAAGCGCTGATTATGTATGCTTTGCCTCAATTTTCCGGTGGAAACTCGGTCACCAATTACTTCATTCCTATATTGGAAGTTGTCGGGCTGGGTGGCACTTCTACCCGGAACTTGTTCCTTAATGGAATGTACACAATGTCCAAGTTCTTCTTCAGCTTGTTCGCCTCTTTTATCTTTATCGATGCCATGGGGCGGAGAAACTCGTTATTTTTCGGGATAACCTTACAATTGATCTCCGACGTGTATCTTGCAGTATACATCAAAGTCCAGCAAGACAACAACGCATCTATTGCAGCAGGTAACGCGGCACTTGCAGCGATCTTCATACATGCATTCGGCTACTCGGTTGGTGAGTTTGAAGCCGCATCTGATGCTCTGAGTCCAAAGCTTAAATATACAGGTCTTCTAACGCTTCCATACGTATTTGGCGGCGAATTATGGCCTAATCGTATCCGTTCATTCGGGGCTGCGCTATCCCAAACCTTTCACTGGCTTTTCCATTACGCCATGACTTATGCACTGCCATCATTGCTCACGCGAACCGACAATTGGGGTGCTTTTATATTTTTCGCCGCTTGGTGCGCCGGGGGTCTCGTCTACGTTTATCTACTGGTCCCAGAGATCGCAGGGCTATCCGTCGAGGAGATCGACGAGATATTCCGTGGATCATGGCTGGTCAAAAGTAGGGCGCATGGTACTAGAAGCCCAGACTCCGTTCTGGAAGGGCAAGAACCGAATGAGAAGAAGTAAGCTTTTTGACCCCGTTACGAGTAAAATAGCTCATGTGGGTACTAGGAATGGGAATGATGGCAGCTCCACCAGCAAGCCAAAAGCATTACCTTCTCAGACCGGAGAGGGGCTCCCTTCCAGAGCTAGGCGGTAGTCAGTTCAACTTGGAAGCTATTCATCGAATGCCTATGGTCAGAGTTCTGCGATCGCAGTGTTTTCTTAGTGGCCTCAATGCATTATGCACGGCCGTGGCAATGAAGAATATGCGATAGTATCGAGTAGATCTATCAGTAGCCCGTACTCAAACAAAGTTCATGACAAATTTGACCTGAACGAACCATGTTTATGCTTTAAAGTTTAACAAAAACTTGGCTTCCGGATTACGTGCGTAAGACATCAACGGGCTGAAACGTGGAGAGATCTAATGCGGGGTTTGAAAACCAACACTCGCAATTGTTTTTTATTGGCTTAGGAACGCGATAATCGATTATGTGACGATCCAATCAGAGCAAAGTGATATATCAACGGGTCGCGTGTGAATTGCCAGGTGGCGAGCGAGTCCACCTGTTGATACGAGGCGGCGGGTTTGGCCCCGACGGCTCCACTGTTGGTTTAATCTCCTTCCTTTTAGTGTCTATCGCGGGGCTCAGCTCCGCCACGGATGATTCTTAACCAGTTCTTGAGCAAGTCATCTGTCGAGCTATTTCCTATCGATCGAAACTTCACGCAAGAAGCCCTTGTGCTCTACTGATTTTATCACTGAACCCGATTCGCGAAGTCAGGTTTGATTGCGGTCATCTTCCCTCGGTGATTTCCGACAGATGCCGAGCAAATGCGCTAGGAACTTTGTTTGGTTCTCAATGCAAAGTGGTCCACACTCCAATTAAATGGTCATCTGACTCAAGCGCCTTTACTCGGCTGGTCCTGGCTTTGGCCTCTCGTAAAGATATTCACTGCCTCTATTTAGCGCAACCATCATGGGGGAAGACGCCTACATCGAGCCGAAAACTCCAACCAGGCAACCGACCTTGCTGAGTCCCCCCGCAAATACCAGCAGTGTTCACCGGAGGAGCACCAACGCATGTGGGTTCCAGTTGGGCTGCGCTCAATGCGTATTTGACTTATTTTTTTTTTTTTTTGGAATTTAGGTCGACGATGCAAGCGGAGGAAGATTAAATGTCATTACAACAGCAAAGACTATAATAGGTAAAGAAAAAAAATTGCACTTTATTGACAGGTCATGGCTGATACCCATAAAGTAGCTGCGTCGCGTGCTCCAGATCCCGCTCAGGTAAGTCCCACTAGGTGAATCCAGTGTGCGCGAACACTAACATAATTTGGAGAATGTTTATTTGATGCGCCACCCGATGGTGTGCTTAGAGGCCATGCGTGAGATCTTTCAAAGAAACTTGTGCATCTCCAAAACGCTGACTGTCCACAGATATGTGGCTACATTAGAAGCACGGATACAAGCTCTTGAGAGCGAGCTGCGTGCGAAGCATGAATCAGATAAAGAAAAGGGACCCTCAAGTCTGACTCCTGAAACAACATTTTCGGGATCACAGGCTTGCAGTAGAGATATCCCATCTCACGCCACTGTTCCAACAGCTGAAGAACGCACCGGTGTCTCCTATCAATCGCCACAAATCATACAACAAAGAGAATTATCTCTTGACCATGTGCGAACATTCTTGATGAGAAATTAGACATCTTTCTTTGTAAATAGAGCTGACATTGATGCAGTATTCAATACGGGACCAAAGCCAAGGGTCTATTGGAGCTCACCAAAATGCAACCGAGAAAGCAAGGCCGGATGTTACTGCCTTGGATATCCTTCCTCCTAGGACGTTTGCTTCCGATTCGACATTCGATACTCTGCCTAAGCTTCCATCAGATGCTAGGTCCAGAGACTTGGTAGATACCGTATATTTCTATACTCAAGCGCGCTATTGCATAATTGATTGGGCTCGACTACGCGAGTGGCACCAAGATAGAGCTAACATTGCCTATACAACACTCGACGGTCCGATCGAATCCCAAATAGGTCCGCATCTTTTCAGTCTGAGGCGTGTCACGAAAACTAACTTTTACCAGGTGCTTTTTTCCTGTGGATTATCTACGCTATCGGGGCTTGCTTGATTCCCAATCCAGAAAGCTCAACCGAGGTAAGCCGAGACAGCTTATTGTTTTTGAAAGTGCCGTTCTAACTACCCTCCAAGGCGTACTTTGCCCGTGCCCGGATCTATCTGCCAGCAGTTATCTCTTTACAAGATCTCACAACTGTTCAGGCATTACTTTGTTTGACACAGTATTACTTTCGAGCTCCAGTAAGTGCTTTCAAATACGTCGCATGATTTTTCCTTTTTTGAGGGCTGACTAACAGTGTTAGAACGACTCTCCTCTATGGTGAGTAGGCTGGAACCTGTCTGGATAACATCATGGTACTCACTTCCGTCACAGGGACCTGGTAGGAGTCTCTATGCGCTTGTGTATTAAGCTCAAGCTGCACCGAAAGATCACAGATTTGGAAGCCCAGGTCTCAAGTCCGTACACTGTTGAACTTCAGAAAAGAATGTTCTGGTGTGCATATTGTTTCGATCGGTATGGAACTCACTATTCATCTGCGTAACCGATCTACTAACGATGCAAGAACAGCCTGGTATCCATGCTTTCGAAACTCCCCTTTGGAATCCAGGACTGCGACATTGATGTAGAGGTAAGCTAACCCAGCCCTTGCCAGCTACTTGATGAGAAATCTAATTTGAGGATAGCCACCTGTCGATATCAACGACACGTGCGTCGATGAACAGAAGATCAGGGATCTTCAGAAGATGCAAGAGTCTGGGAGCAGTATCACGGGCTATCCAACAGTCACTACGGTAAATATTATGAAGTCCTTGGGAGTCTATTTGTCTAACATCCATCAGATGACGGCCGCAATTCATCATTTGAGAATATATCAGATCAGATCTCGAATATTGTGAGTAAGGTCTGAGGAGTCATTTACATGAAGCTCATTATTAAACAGAACTAAATCCACTGGTACCACTGGCCAGGTGCCTTCTCTCGCTGAAGTGGAGAAATTTCTATTTGAACTCAATAAATGGAGACAAGAAGCACCTCTTCAACAAGATTCCCGCAATTTCCCTCAGCAAAATCCCGATCGAGTGCAAGCAAACTATTTCCAAGCCGTACTCACATTGATACGACCAATACTGAAGAGTGACGAGGTTGAGCCTGAGTTAATAGAGTTATGTGTTGATTTTGCGGCGAACGCATGCGAGGTAAATCTTACCTCTTCCTTCCAGAAGAGCTCAAGCTCAACTAACTGTCATATGTAGAGCGCCAAGGCATTGAGCCTTAACCCTTTGACTTTCCCCGACAGGATTACTGTATATCACTGCTTCTACGGTGGAATAACGTTGCTTCAATGTCTGGCGATCAAGCCAACGGTGTTAACACCGCGACATGCACACCAAGCGATTAGCGCCTGCTTGAGCGCCCTGGCTGTATACACCCGAGTTTTACCCACTGTCGCACCATTCCTCCGCCTTTTCGAGAATGTGTCTACACTTTTCCTTGGTGAAGATCATGCTTCGGAGATTCGCCCCAGTCCTAAAGTACGCGCGCTTCTGAATAGAATTGTTTCTAGTGATCCATCTGAAACGCCAAGGCGAGTACAAGAGTGGGCTTCGGCGGTACTACTATTACTAACTGTTGAGATTAGTATATTGAAATCTTTGTCCTACCAAGACAGTCAGCAACTCACGGTGCCGCCATCACCTGATGGCTTGGGAGAAGCAATGGTATGGTGAACGGTAGCTTGTGGAAGACGCTGGGCTAATGATATCGATACAGACTACTCAATACGATTCAATCTTAGGTGGGATTTCTTCGGTTGTTCCGCTGGAGATGCCCCTTGAAATCTCACCGCTATACGCACCTGAGGCTGAGATGATGGATATATGGACGGGCTCATGGCTGGATAGTGCATTTGATGAATTCTTTTGATACCCTATTTATGTTGAACTAACTCATTCTGTGGCACTGTCGCAATCTATTGCTTGCTGTATATAACTGGGAGCTTAGTATTATAGTCTATGTCATGATCAACAAACTTGTGGATCTATGGGACCGACATCAGCGCGGTCAGAGAATAATCGGGCCTACCACGAGACAGACCCACTATTGCCTATATTGGGAAATGATATTCGCTTAGTCAGAACACAACCGTCCCGGAGTCACCTGATGGCTCCCCGCGCTGAGTCACGCACCGCATTTGATCGAGTCACGAATATGCAACTTTCTGCATTAACGGAAACAGATTGGTTTATGCCCCAGAAGAAGACCTATCGCTAGGCGCGCTAGTATCAGAATCTCAAGTACCCTGACTGGTGGCCTGTTTCTGTCTTGACAAGGTCTTTCTACTCCACTTCTTTTTTTTCCCTACCCACCGGATCATCGGCCCTGGCGTCCGAACTTCAGCAGCCTGGCTTCTCGGTCACGCGCATTCGAAGGGCATCAGCCCCAGGCCTTTGATTGTAGCATAGGAGCTGATAATGCTTCAGCGGTCTCAAGGCCCGTAATGGCGGGTGTCAATCATGCATCGATCTCTATGCCCGGCTCCGACGGCTTGCAGGGTCGCAAACGCAATGTCACCATTGCCGGCATGGATAGCTCCCCGGGGAGTATTGAGGATGCGGAGGATATTGACGGACGTGATGACAAAAGGCGACAGCCAGTGAAGCGAGCTTGCAACGAGTGCCGGCAGCAAAAGGTACGTCTGGGCGCTATATGTGAATGCGATAATGGCTGCGGCGAAGATCGCCGGAAGTGCGGGGCCAAGTCCTAAGGGCGCATTGCTGACACGACTTCAAATTTTATAGCTCCGATGCGATGTAATCCAAGATCCATGGACCGATTGCTCCAGATGCCGGCGACTCAAGTTGGACTGCAAGATCGAGTCTAGCTTCAAACGAGTGGGGAAACGCAGCCGCAATGCCGAGATGGAACGAGAGATCATCGAGCTCAGAAAGCAAATCGCCACTTCGAATTCCAGCTCGACTATTCATGCACCACAGTCGCTTTCTGGAGGTCAGTTAACACCCAAGCAAGAATCAAGTCAGGTCAGCCCTGTGGGGGTCTATCAAACAACTCCGTCGGCCATGTCCGCCGATCAATACATGGGTTCCCAAGAGGCTGTCGCATCGCTCTTGGATTTGCGCTCCGGCTTTGATGGTACAAATTTTATCAGGAATGGGAGTCAGAATCTCAAGCGGATCGAAGACGTAATGATCGTCCCAGAGAAAGTACAGGAGCTTTTTAATTTGTATGGCCTTCCTAAAACCCGTGGATTGAGATCGGCAATCTTCTTCTAACACCAGGCCAGATTTTTCACATATTATCACCCTTTCCTACCATTCCTTGACCGACAACAATTACCTGATGATTACTTCAATGCATCCCCGCTGCTTTTTTGGACGATTATTAGCGTTGGCGCAAGGCGATACCAGAGCGACTCTACCTTATTAACTTCTCTCGCTGGCCCCGTCACTCGCCTTGTTTGGAGCACACTGGCAGATATTCCACAAAACTACCATGTTGTGAAAGCACTCGCTCTTCTTTGCTCCTGGCCTTTCCCTACAAGCAGCACTTCCACCGACCCGACTTTCATGCTCTGTGGCATGATGGTTCAAGTCGCTATGCAGCTGGGTCTTCATCGCCCATCGCATACGCAGGACTTTAGCAAATTCCGAGTGGAGCTTATTGAAGAAGAGTTGAAAGATAAAGTTCGAACGTGGGCTATCTGTAATATTGTCGCTCAAAGGTATGTCATGCATATATGCTCTTGAAAATGTCTATTAACCTTCGTCTCCTAGGGTTTCTACCGGATACGGCCAACCACCTTCTACCTTGTACGACTGGACTTTGTCCTCAAGCGATTCTCTGGACCCAAACTTCAAGCTTCCAGGCGATATCAACCCCAGATTAGAAATTGAGAAGTTGTGCGACAAGATCACGCGAGCACTTTACACCAATCGACGTGATCCTGTGGGGCTCACTAATGATCAAGAACGAACGATCATGATCTCATTTCTCTCGCGGGATTTTGACGAGCTTGAAGAAACTCTCAAAGCCCAGAACGATCGTAAGCTAAGAAAGCATATACCCATTGAAATCATGCTAATACACCCCTAGCTATCACCGAGTTGTATCTCCGTGCTGCAAATCTCCACCTGCACTTGTCCGCATTCTTCGACGACCCAGCAGCTAAAGACTATCGAGAACGCGTTATGTCACTGTATGTTGCGACTACCTCGTTCCTAGAGGCTGCAATGAATATTGAGACCGAGGTCGGCCCTGTGCTCTCATACACCCCTTACTACATCTACCAAATGATGGTTGCAGCAGGCTGCACCATTTTAAAATTGAGCAAAAGCTTTTTCGCTCCTCACATCGATATGGAGTACACCAAACAGCTTTTCAACCGAACTATATGGGCTATTCGTGGCGTCTCGGTCTCCAGCAATGACCTGCCTGAGCGACTTGCAGAAGTTCTAGCACAGATGTGGCGCCTCGGAAGCGGGCCGCAGCGCCAAAGCAACAGCAACCCCGAGGTGGATGATTCTTTGCGACTTAAAGTCCGATGTCGTATGAGCATGTCTTTGCTTTTTGACTCGGTATGGCGGTGGCGTGAGGATGCGCGGACGAAGGGAAGAAATATCGAGGGTGAGTATCGATTTAAAGTTCACAATGAACGGCGCGCTAATTCTCCGCAGCTTATCTTAAAAACCCAACCAACCCCGACTCAAATGCCGACTCATCGGCTGCTTCCTCTGTTGGGCCTCCTCGCACTCAATCATCGACTCCGGGTCTTGCTGGCAGTGATCCCAGCCTTGCGCCCGCTCCTTTGATCACACAGGCTAGCCTTGGCGTCCAGCCAAATAACGGGGTCGGCGGGCTGCCTAGCGGGTTCATGGAGCCTAACTACGAGGTTTTCGACCCGTTGAATTGGCTTTTGGATGGGTTGGTAGACCTTCCTTACTCATACTCGAACCTGGGGGGAGTGGAGACGCAGGGGATTGCGTAAAATCCCTGGCGTAATCATGGCGTTTTTTTTCTGGATGTTATCTGCACGCGGGCGTATTTGTAACATTATACCACGGCTTCATTCGCTGATACCTGAGGTGGGGTGTTTGTCTTCTTGTCCTGATCTGTCCTGTTTTCCCACCGAGGCTTTCCTTTTCCTTCCTCGCCCTATGAGTCTCTAGACTTCGATGTATGATTTTTTCCATGATCATCAGCCACGTGAAATTGATGTTATGCCGTATCTCGTGTCTGTCAGGCATTGGATTCCTTTCCACCTTGGTCCGTACCTTCATCCTTCAGTGCATAGCAGCTGCTTTTACGAAATGCAAGACACATTCGTGTAACCCCATATTTGCTGATTCGGGGAAGCTGCAATCATATAGAACCGTAGGATGGAACCCGTCGTTGCTCTACGCATAGCTTGTTGCGAAAGTAATAGATCTCAAGCGCATTGTTCAAATGATATTTCCATTATTGACCCAACTTGCCCAGCTCCAAAATATTTTCTGTTTGGCTCATTGTGAACGATTGAGCTCGAAGGATTTGTCTTCCTTGGCTTAACTTCCTCGCATGTTTTGATCCTCTTTTTCCTTCTTCTGTCGGGCCTTTTTCCTTCTTCTTCTCTCGGGTCTTTTCACTTCTCATCCCATCTCCCTGTCCTTCGTCCATCCTTAAACTATCTGGTTTTCATCCCCATGGATAATCTCACGCGTGCTTTCGTCCAAATGCCTTTAATGGAGATGATTTCGCTGCAGTCATCCTCAATTGATCAGTCTCTTCCTGATCGGGAGATCATTACAATTCTACTGGCATTGTTCCTCCTGTTGCTGTCTGTAAGCACTGCAGTCTCTTTGGTTATTACATCTAAGCGACTAGCTAATGTAAGTGAGTGAGCGGAGCTTTTGACCCGTTTAAATGATTCCAAATCCATGTTCTGTTTCACTCGATGGATCCTTGCATTAACAATGAGCTTTGATCCAATAGGCCCGAGTCCCTTTTGCAACTGGCAACGGCCCGTTTTCTATTCTGCGTCAGCACTATCAGTTCTTGGTCGATGGCCCTGGTCTAATTAGAGAAGGGTACAAGCGGTTTTCCAGCGGTCTGTTTGAGATTCCTCGAACATTCCGTTTTGGTCAAGTCATTCTGTGCAGTCCCAAGCTGATTGAGGAACTTCGCACAACTCGTAGCGCAGTTGCCTCTCCTGAACCATGGATTGATCAGGTAATCGCATTCTATCTGCTCTTATAGGCAGACCAGAGAGCTAAATTATGGAAAGTTGTTGCAGATCTCTCACGTCATGCCTGGATATTTCCCCAAGGGTGGTGGCTGGCCTGCGATTGCGAAAACTACACCAGGTCTCATCCGAGGAACTGTGTCCAAGAATTTGGAGTTATACGTTCCTTCGATGAACAAGGCAATCCTCGCACAGTTGCAGATGCTTAAGCTCAATAAAGGCGGTACGTTTTGAAATGAATCTGAAGTCCGTTCTCAGATCTCCATTGCCGACATTGTTGCGGTGACTAACGTCCATGGACATAGAATGCATCACAAATTGTTTCGATTTTGCCTACTCCATCGTGGCTCGCAGTGGCAGCTTTGCCATTGTGGGCCCTCGACTTGCCCAAAACGATGAATACTTGAAAGCTGTGAAAGATCACATTCTTGGCATGATCATGACCACGCGCGTTCAGTTTTTGATACCAGATTGTTTGAAACGGTCCGAATAACTTCCCCATTCTGTTTCTGTGGTTACACCAGCTAACGAAGTCATCTGAAATAGATACATTGGTGGGATCATTAGTCGACTGGCCACTTGGGGCACACGATGGGATATGCATTCCTCGCGCAAAATTCTCATTAAACACTTTACTGCACGGGCTGCAGAATACGACAAGGATATCGCTACTAGCGGCAGTGTGGAGGATAAGCAGCCCAATACGGCTAAAACGGATGACCCGGTAGGACTGCACCTTGAACCCCTGTTTATTCACACTGTACTCCGTACAAAGGGTGCTATCTTCAGCTTATGCTAACGTACTCGCTTCATCAAGGTTGAGATCTTCCGGTGGCTGTACGAGGGCAGTGTCATTCGCCGTCGTTGGTCGTACGTCGAAGTGATCGGCGAATTGCTACTCCTGCAGTTTGCGTTCATTTATACAACAGCATATGTAAGTGCCTTGTTGATCTCTGTGGAGTCTTGCTAGTTGAACTAGCTTAAACGAGTCTCATCACATCCCAAAGTTGTGGCCATCGCTAACTTATTGTCTAGGGTTTATATGGTGCACTGGCCGAGCTTGCCCAGCGGCCGGAGTATATTGAGTCTCTGCGCGAGGAGGTTGAGAGCATATTTGCCGAAGAAGGGTTAACTGTTAAGGCTTGCAATCGAATGATGAAGCTTGATAGCTTTCTCAAAGAGTGTTCGCGCCTGCACCCTCCTGCAGCCGGTATGCCTGTCCATTTAACCAGGATCTTATTTGGAATTACGCATACCAATCTCTCATAGTCTCCGCCCACCGCGTCTGTGTCAAGCCTCTTGAGCTGTCAAATGGTGAGTCAGCTCATCTATTGGCTATTCGCCATGCCTTTCCCCTTCCCAACAACACGCAGCTTCTCCAATCCGCCTGGGTTGAAAGACGTGACATCACGTTGGGCTTCCCGCTAATTCCGTATCTTTGGAATCTGCTAGGCACCATTCTCAAGCCCGGGTCACACGTTGGCGTCCCTAGTGGATGGATCCATCGATCCATCAAGACCTACGAGGAGCCAGACCAGTTCGACGGCTATCGATTCGTCAAAAGTGCAGCCGCAGGTGCCACAAACACGCGCTTTACTGACTTGAGCCCTGACTATCTTGTTTTTGGAATGGGCGTTCACGCTTGGTGAGCTCCTTTCTGCTGCTTCCCGAGAGCCCTTTCCTCGTCTGCCATGTTTCTTTTCTTGCCCTGAGTTGTCATCTTTTAATCCCGACTGCCTAGATCACCGGCTGACTCGTGTCTGGTTCATGTTCTCGTTGCAGCCCTGGCCGCTGGATGGCAAGTGTTCTCATGAAGCTGGTCTTTGCTCACCTCATCATGCGCTTCGACATCATGCCTAGATCCGGAAACGGTCCCTTGACCAGCTCCCTCTCGTTCGAGGAGTTTTACGTTCCTAACTTTGGCCTCAAAGTGCACTTACGCCTCCGTGAGAAGGAGAACTAGGTATAGTAAGCTATGTTGACCTTCAAGTTATCTATAAAATTCCTTTTCGCTTTCAGCCTTTCACTGGAGGTTTCGTGGGAGGCTATGTCTTATGCACGGTGACCAGGGGGAAATATCAGTCACACAGCCATGCAACTTAGAGAATAAACAAATATATACGGACTGACAATATTCATTAAATCAATACTACAACTACAGTTTTATCGCACTGTCTGATGTAGTGGACCATAGAAACCCCATAAAGAACTAGTCTATACTCCGCTTCGACCTACAAGTAGTGCGGAGTGGAGCCCGATAAGCAACGATAAGCCCACCCAAACGTCACTTCTCCAACTCCCAACTCCCAACGCCAAAGACAAACAAATGCGCCATGACAGGGAAACGCCCCCTCCTCATCCCCAACAAAAAACCTCTCCTCCCTCCCTATGGAAAAAAATCCAAAGACTCCACAACGAAGCCCGCCCCGCGCGTCCTCAATCCCAGCGCCGCCGCAGCTGAGACTCGCATGAAAAAAGCCCAGCCCCGACACGGCGACTCAGACAGCGAGGCTTCCAATCAGGACGACCCAAATAACGAGTCCGAAGACGAAAAACCCGAGCCTGTGAAACTTGCCTTTGCGATGCCCGCTCAGCCCTTTCTTGACCCGCCTGTTTGGGAAGCTATGCTGAAGCGGCATGCGCAGGCGCAGGCGCAGGCTCAAGCGAGGGCGGGTGAAAGCCGGGGTTCGGAAGATGGGGCCGGCGACGTGAGAGCTGAAACTGTGGACCAGCGGAGACGGCGAAGGGAGAGAGAGGCTGAGTATGGGTCTATGGCTATTCGGGGACGATCGAGTGTTAGTGGGAGGGGGAGGAGAGGGAAAGGAAGGGAGACGGGGTACTGGGGAGGACAGTATTGAGCTGAGCTCCATCTCAGATTGGAGAATATGTTTACGAATTACGACTATGCGCTGTACATTTTGATACCCTTGTGATGATAAACGCGGGCTTGTGGGGGGTTACGGGTTACGGCAGGAAGCCGATGAGGGGAAAGATAAAAGAGCTGAATTTCAAATTGGAAAACCACCGATAGCACAAAACAGAGAACAGCTATCGGGGCTGGCTATATCAACATGCATGTCTGTAATAACGTAGAGAACTTATGTTACATCTTGAGGCCACCAAAACAACAGGTGCAGCAGGCATAAGTCATCGAGTCGTCATGTGTTTCATAAAGGTATCGTAGAGCTCGTAGCAGAGGCATAAATATTGGCCTCGTTAACGCTAGGCAGCGAACTGGAGAAGAGAAGATAGAACATGAATGCAAAACAACAGACATTGAAGTGGCAGCAAAATAGGAGTGAGACAGAAAAAAAATCATCAACATTATCAACATCAGTTTTCTAGGCGTGTGTCGCCTAGATGCATGGTCATTGTCATAAATGTCATTTTCGTGGAGTGAGACATATTCAGTCAAGGTACAGTTTGGTCATAACGTGGCATGAAGAGTGAGGTAGGGCATCATCGCATCACTCCGTTGGTCGCACTGGATCCTACATAAACAGGACCCCCAATGCTTTGTTTGAGGTTTTCGCGGCGTGCCGCTCGTTTTCGATCGTCACGTCTCTGCCTGATCCGCCGGACACGATTGCGCACACCACGTAGAGACAACGACTCGAAGCGAAAGCCCAAGCTTGAAATGACGCGGAAACGGTTCTGATACAGCGGCGAGCCGGTGCGAAGGATTGCTTGGTCTACCAGGCTTGCGTGGCTGGTGTTCAAGTGGCTGGCGGAGGACATGCCATGGAGCAAGCGCCTCATCTCAGGACTGCGGCGAGCTATGGCGGGTGGGCCTTCAACGGTTATGCGTTGCTGCGGGAGGCCAAAGGCGTTATTGATGATGATGCCTTCATCGGGAGTTTGGAGGCTTTGGCGGGCTGAATTTCCCTTGGTAGGCGAGGTCGAGATGCCGTCCCAGAAACCGCGTGGGCGCCAAAAAGGATGCTCTTGGCTATCCATCTCAAGACCGACTTTGCGATTCTTGGCTGATCGGATAGAAAGGGATCGTGCCACTGTTGTGAATGAATTGGAGCGTGGCCGACCACCCCATGGGCGACGGATGGATGGTCGACGGCTGACGGGCTGGCTCTTGGCATCTGATGCCTTCCTTTCGAGCGTGATCTCTTGCGTGGGGATTGGAGGCAGTGGTTTGCAGAGCGGCGGCTCCGGCGGCGTGCGAGGGTTTTTCAATGGAGAGATGAACTTATTTTTCACGGGCTCAGTTGGCATTTCCGGAGTACGTGGCTCAGACAAAAGCTGACTAGCTTCATGAAATGCGCGGAATGAGCAAGTCTGAGGTACCGGCGAAAGCAATCGATTGGGCGGCGGCAATCGCTGATCAATCAATAGGAGAGACCGATTGTTGTGCGCGAATAGGCTCAGCGCCGTGGCCTCTCCAATCTCGATTGGCCCCGGCGACGAAGATGGTATCGACCATTGCGTGAAGGGCAAAGAAGGAGGTCGCAATGTCGCCAGGTCCTCCGAGCTAATCAATGCAGGCATCTTGGGGGTTTCGATTAGGCTTTGTCCCCGAGAAGTATCTTCAACCTTGACGCTTGGCTTCGACACAGGACGATCGAACGTGGCCGTATCAGCAAGAATATTATGGCGTGGAGGTGAGACGGGTTGTTGATCGTTCAAATCTGGAGCATCTGTGTCTAATGTCGGGATATCGTGACTGGGCGGCGAGATGGGTTTCCGATTATCCAATTTGTGCGTCTCAAATTCCATTGCCATGTTGTGGCTATGTAAGCTAGCCGACGTGAGCGATGCAGCACGTGAATTGTTGCGACTCGTTGGGGCGGACAGTGAGGAGCTGCGAGGAGGAATCACCGGACGCACAAGCGAGCGACTCCTCGAGTCTGTGTCGCGGGACTTTGCAGACGCGGATTCAGACATTGTTCGCTTCCTTTGACGCGGAACATGTATGGACCCAGATCCCTGTGATGATACTGGCGGACGACGGCTGGATCGCTGCGAATCTGGCTTGGAGGAAACATAACTATTGGGCCCTGATTTCAAGGATGAACGCCGTTCCGGTACCACAACTACAGGGATTATGTCTACTGACGCATGAGCTGCATTAGCAGTCGTTTTGGTAGAAAATGATACGCCCGAGGAGATGCTGCGGCGGTCTTGTTCAGAAATGCGAGCAGCCTTGTGCGCGAGGCGATGCTGAGAGCTAGGGTTCGACCCAGTGGAAGCAGGAGATTTGGTGGCGGGGGAACTCGCGGATCGCAATGAGCTTCGTTTCTCTGTGTGTCGCAACAGACGTTGCGCCCGCTTCGGGGAATCGATAATCATCGCCTCGACCGTAGAGGTCGAGGACAAGCCGGATAAACGGTGCGAGTCTGTGTCGTCTGTCTGGGACAAGCCATCAAAAGTGGGCCAGCCGATCTCCTCCCGAAACCGTTCCATGGATGGAGCCTCGGGGATTTCCTGTTCTCGGATTGTTTTTTCTCGCGCCAAAGAGGCATCCAAACGGTTTACATCAAGGGAATTCTTGCTCGATTCTTTAACGCCATTCACTTGTGCAGTTGGCTTTGACCGTCTTCTTTTACCCGGCAGTGGCGTTGGAGATCCATCCACTTGCTGCGGCAGCCATCCTGAATCAACTGTTCCCATGCCAGAATCATATTCGGCGTCGCTCGGCTGCAGAGGATCAAAAGGAGAGGCGTACTTAGTGTAAGTCAGTTGAGCAACTTGGGCGGGTGTCGCATTTGGTCGTGAAGATAGCACGATCGGCCTGTGCTTGCGAGATTTATTCCGAGAAGAGTGAATGGGAGTTTCCATGTCAGCATCGGAGTATATGCTCTCCCGAGCAGTCTGGAAGGATTCAGCTCTGGAGGACGCTGAATGCTGCGCCGAGTGGCCCCTCGGCGGGCGCTTTGTGGAATTGGTACGAGGAGGGGTCACATCTGGAGTGGGTGGCTTTGATGGTCGACGCGGTGTCTTGACACCCTCTGTCTGAGGCTCAGATCGTGAGGAAAGCTTTCGGGGGGTTGGCTCGGTATCAATGGCATCCTCTGGAGTTACGCCAGGCGGCGTCAGCGGTGGAGCGGGTGTAGCGACCGTAAGATTCTGATTCGGAGAGACGGGTCGGACGAGGTCGATATCGGGGACCATGATACCCTTCCGCGGGAGGTGCTTGTGAGACTTGAAGGGCTGTCGGTCGGAAGACTCTGTCGATTCTATGACCTCGACGCCCGGCATTTTTCCTCTTCGAAAGCGGGTTGTCAGAGTGGATCGGGGTTATAAGGTGGGCGCAGAGGGGATCATATTTTGAAGTCTCGCAAGCCAGAGGTCAAGGGTAGGGTCGCATCGCGGAGATTAAGGCGATCTCCAAAACCAAGTGAGGAGACCCGCTTTGCACGATGTCTCGAGGGGAAAAGTAAGGGAGATGAAGATGCGAGTGAAGTTCTAATCTGTAGGGCAAAGACTGGGGCGGGGGGAAAGAAAGGCTGGGGAGGAAACGGCAGAACGTAAAGGATGAGGTGATAAGGGCCGAGGGTGAAGGATGGAGCAATGTGCAACGTGTATTCTTGCGGACAATCAGACCGAGGACAAAGGTCAAGGTCTAATCGGTCACATCGCAAGAGTCACATCGAAAGGCCAAAGGGTGAAGGCCCCTTTGGCCCCTGCGTAGACTTGCCGTGCAGACTGGACAAATCATCTCTCATAGATGGTCTTCGCGGCTGGAGACCTTAAGCCGCCCGTTCTTGATTCCTTTATGTCCTTGATTGATCTATGTAGTGGGACTCGGTGGGGTTTTATTTTGGGCACTCATCTCGATTACTGTAGAGAGGGATACTTAGTACACTAGGGTTATTAGTGAATGTACTATGTATATGTCACTGCAAATATGCAACAAACGGCTGGTCCATGGGCGCATAAAATTATTTGTTGCTGACTGTTTATGCAGTGCACAAAGTGCCCCGCGAGAATCCGCTTACGGAGACGATAAATCTTGGGCGACACTTCCCCCCGTGAGGCGCGCGTTCCTGGATCGCCCAAACTTTCTTTGATTGTCCCAACCCACTCCTTGCGCTATTACTCAGACTCTGCACCATGCGCATTCCGATGTACGTTCAAGCAGAGGGGCCGCTTGCAGCTTCGTTCCCGCGAGTCTTCCGGAGGCAGAAACAACCGAGATTAAAGGATGGGCAAGCGCATTCGGGAAGCCGGGCATGTGGCGAACAATGACGATATGGAACAGCCAAGGTTGGAACCTTGATTTGCCCAAGAGATTAATAGCCGTGCGACCCCAGATTCAAGATGAGCCCAGCTCTGGTTCGATTGCTAGCGAGGCGAGAACTTGAATCAGAAATCAAGTCGCCTCCGAGATAAGCATGGGAGTGACGGTATGATGAAGTATGCGATATGAGGGGCATACTATAGGCAGACTATAGGGCTACAGAAGACACAAAGGCTATATAGTAAGGGAAATAAAGAGAGCTACTCATAGCAAACGAAAGCCTGGGTTACGTAGGGAGATATAGGAGGCCCAAGAATCCCTGCTGGTGGCGGGGCATGACGCCAGAGCCCCGTGTCATCATGGGCCGCATGGCCAAGCCGCGACGATGACATCGCCCAAGCGATGTCATAGGCGTTTTTTCCCTTTTTTCCCAGACTCTCCTCCTCCCGCATCTCCTCCGGCTCTTCTTAACCAGGTTCCCCTCTCTTCGCCCCTTCGAGTCTCTTTCTGTCATTCATTGGCGGGCATTTTTTTACTACCGAATCATATCCCTACTCCCCTCGTCCCATTATTGCCTTTGAATCACGCCCGGCCTGGTCACAGCAAAACCGTCCCTCGCCCACCCCCCACCCCCCCTCTACTCTCTCTTTGCTTTTCTCTTCGCTCTGTCCACCATGAGCACCATCCAGAATATCAAAAATTTCATCCGACACGGAAAGCAAGCACGCTTAGTGACCCCTCACTCCGAGCCAACCACCGACGTATCAACGATCCACGCCGAGCCGCAACCCCCCAGCACAAGTCAGTTCTCCCCGGGCCTACTGGAGGCCTACGACGCCGATCTGCGAGGAAATGGGCACGCCAGCGCCCAAAAAGGTTCTGAAGATCAGGTCCGCAAAGATCGTTCCGTCGAAATTGAACGTTTAGTCGCCGAAGAAAACACAAACCGAACCAAGATGCCCCAATACCCCGGCTTAGAACGGTGGATACTGGTGGAGAAGATGGGTGATGGCGCCTTTAGTAATGTGTATCGCGCCAAAGATTCGACCACAGAGTATGGAGAGGTCGCGATCAAGGTGGTGCGCAAATTTGAAATGAACAGCAATCAGGTAGGGTGGCTCGTGGTCTCTTTTCTATCCTTTGTTGATTTCTGCACGTCTTCTTTCCTTGGAACGGTGGCTTCTGGCTCGGGGTGTCTTCCGTCCGTGAACATCGCCAATGTCTGCTTTGTAGTCCAACCAGCGTTCAAGCGTCAAAAAGGGTCCGAGGGCTGCAGAGGTGCGCAGATCTCTCCTAGGTCACGCTCTCCCCCGCCATTGCTGTCCCGCTTGGCTTCTTTGTTAGCCGTGGTTATGAGTCCAGTTGCTAATGTGTGCATACCTAGCGATCAAATATCCTCAAAGAAGTCCAAATTATGCGCAAGCTCGACCACCCCAACATTGTCAAGTTGGTTGATTTCTCCGAGTCCCGCCAATACTACTTCATCATTCTCGAACTTTGCCCAGGCGGCGAATTGTTTCACCAAATTGTGCGATTGACATATTTCAGCGAAGATCTCAGCCGTCACGTCATTACACAGGTCGCAAAGGCGATTGAATATCTTCACGAGACTTCTGGCGTTGTCCATCGGTTCGTTATATTAGCCACCGACTTTTAATTGTTTATGCTAACATAATTGTACAGGGATATCAAGCCAGAGAATTTACTATTCTACCCCACTGAGTTCGTCCCGAGCGCGAAGCCGAAACCCAAGCAGCCCGGTGATGAAGACAAGGAAGATGAGGGTAAGTTCATACCGAACATCGGCTCTGGCGGCATTGGCAAAATAAAGATTGCCGACTTTGGTTTGTCCAAGGTGATTTGGGATAGTCAGACCATGACACCATGTGGTACAGTCGGCTACACGGCACCAGAAATTGTCAAGGATGAGCGATACTCAAAGAGTGTGGATATGTGGGCAATGGGCTGTGTGTTATACACATTGCTGTGTGGTTTCCCTCCATTCTACGATGAAAGTATCCAAGTCCTCACTGAGAAGGTTGCCCGCGGTCAATACACCTTCTTATCTCCATGGTGGGATGATATTTCCAAGTCAGCCCAAGACTTGATCTCACACTTATTGACCGTCGACCCTGAGAAGCGCTACACCATCAAAGAATTCCTCGATCACCCATGGATCCGTGAGACTGACGAGGAAACCACCGCGGCTGCCGATGCACCACCTCTCGCCACTCCATTCGGCCTGGTTAACGAGAACAGCAAGACCCAGCAGCTGGACCCGATCGGAGCCGATCAGGCACCATACCAGCCTAGCAGCTCCCGTATCCTCGACATCCCTTCCACAACCTCAGATCGCCGCATGGACTTCCGCTCACCTGGTGCCTTCAACCTGCGTGAGGTCTTTGACGTTGGTTATGCAGTCCATCGCCAAGAAGAAGAAGGCAAGCGCCGCCGCAATGCCCGCAACAATCCTGCAGCGGGCTTCTCTTCCGCTCTCGATTCTCTGAACGAAGGCTACGATGACGAATATGATTACCGGCCCCAGGCAGCAAATGTGTCAGGTCAGCCTCCTGCGAAAGCCGCCAAATCATCTGGCTCGGGCGAATTGGCAGGTATGGAAGCCAAGCTTCGATCTACCAATCTCGGCCAGAGCAGCGCCGCTCAGGCACGCCAGGCCCACAAGCCTCGTCAGGGCTACGGCCAACACGACGCCAATGTAGCGGCGGCAGCAAAGCAGAGCATTGGACGCAAATCGGTACAGCCATTTGAACTCAGTCTAAACGGAGCCACTCTCTTAGAGAAACGCGAGCGCCGCAATAAAGAGCAGCCAGTTGCTTAAGTTCTTTATTGCTGTAGTTGTTTGATCAACTACCCTGGCGTTCTTCTTTGGCCTGTCTGGATATTTTTTCCCTTGTTTAACGAGCGTTTTGTTGCATGTCCACTTGTCATACCCTGTTCCGTCCTCCTATACGTGCTTTTTTTCGTCTCCCTCTCACATGACGACTCTCGATGTTGATGACCTAAAGACATCTCTTTTTCTTTATCTCCTCTTTATCTCCTCTTGTGTCTCTGCGCGTTGTTCGGGTCCACCTAGCGAAAGAAGAGCATACATACTTCATTTGACTGGTTTTGGTATCTAGGAAAGGTTTACAGGAATGGGTTCTATGTTTCTTATTCGTTCTATGTGATGTCTTTTACGGAGCTCTTTGATATGGGATAGGAGTTTATTACACGCTTTCTCTCATTCCCCTAGGTATCTGTGAAAGGAACTTTTTTTTATTCGTAACCCTATGAAATGACAAGGCCAAGGAATGCTATAATCGAATTGCCTTGCACCACGCTCTCTATGTTCCTGTAGAAATTTTGACGGATATCCTGCATTACATGTGCTCCAGGATCTTCGATCGTCTTTCCCTTCGTTATCGTCCTTCGTCTGTTCCATCTGTTGGTCAATTAATCGACCAACTGATTACTTGCTCTTCCTCTCTCTACTGTCAATTCAGCCCAGGATCGCTTCGGGTTGTGTCGCTGGATTCCGTTTGATTTTGTAGCCAGATCGTGAAATTCTTTTAATGTTTTTTTTTTTTTTACTTTTACATCTTCAGATCCAAAAATTTATCAATTGCATCAAATCTACTACTCCAAGATTGTTGCCAGGACAGCAGGAACCATGTGGAAGGTGAGAAATGTTCCGACTCTCACATTGATTATGCTGGCTAAGACTATGTGTCCCGTTACAAGTGACAAAGATGTCACTACGCAAGACCAGCCTTCTACAACATTTAAGAGTCTCACACTCTATTCTCCCAATATAACAGCCAGTATCTTGCCTCATGGGACTAGAGACCTCTCGGTCGGAGATAATCAAAAGCTCGTAATTTCATCAAAATGTTTGTTTAATTATAAAGTCACGATGGTATCTTGCACAAAGGTATATCCACTGGAAGGCGAAGCTGGCTCCGCCATGCAAAGACAAAATTAACGAGGAAAAGTATGCTTCAATCAGATATCCAGCTCCAATCATTCTGGAAAAGGCAGCTCCAGGCGCCTCTCCAGACTCCATTTGTAATGAAGACAATGTATCCAACAACCAAAAAGAAAAGTCTTTATCGTCTCCCTTATTTTAATTCTTTTCAATCGTTGTAAAGAGACAGCTGACGAAATGGCATGTAACAAAACATCCAAAGACCACATATAAAATGCGAATGTACATGAAAGAATTCACAATAACCCATGTCTAGGATTGTCTATTCTTACAGAGTCTGCTTTCCTCGGGTCTCGATAGGCAGAAGGGTCATTGCCACGAAAGCAGCAAGCATCAGACCACCCGAGGCAAAGATAGGAGCATTGGCGTTTCCAGTGCTAGCGTAGATAGCCACGATAGGCGCACAGAGACCAGCGATACGGTTGAGACAGCTGGAAATTCCAGATCCGGTTCCACGGCAGGGACCGGGGAAAACCTCGGGAGTGTAGGCGTAGAGCACACCGTACATAATGTTCTGGAAGAAGGCCTCGAGACAACTGCAAAGGAGCTGAATGTCGGAGTCCTTGGACTGGGTGAAGCAGAAAAGCAAGACACCGGTGATGAGGGTAGCAATGGCCATTGTGCCCTTACGGCCGACGTACTTGATTTCGACGGTGTAGCAGGCAATGATGGAGCCTGGAACACCGACGATAGAAGTAATGGCGTAATTGCGGTAGGTGGTGGATTCTGAGTTCTCAGAACCACCGGAGCTGGCGAGGTACTGTGGGAGGAAGGCGTTGAAGAGCGGGTAACCCATACCGATAGTAGCCCAGCAGAACCAGAGGAGCACGGTGGTGAGGCCCAGGGCGCGAGTCGCGAAGAGTTGACGGATTTTGGCGCCGGAGAACTTGGAGAAGAAGCGGACGACGATCTCGCTGACGCGGAGCTTTGTCTCGTCCTCGGCGCCTTCGGCAGAGTCATCGACGCCACCGATCTCGTTCAAGATCTCGCTGGTGAGCCAGGTCTGGGTGCGGTTCTTGTAGGCGATGCCATGGACAGAGGCGACGGCCTCGTCCTGGCGACCGCGGGAGAGAAGGAACTTAGGCGACTCGTACAAGTGGAAGAAAAAGAATCGGGCAATCCACATGGCGAAGGTAATGGCACCCAGGGTCAATAGCAGGTAGCGCCAGCCCATGTTGTTCTCCATGGTGCAAGGGCCAGAAGAAGGACAGCTGTATGTTGGGATAAAAGCCCAAGCGAGCAAACTGGAGATCAGTTGACCAATGGGCCACCAAACACTCAGCATGGTCAACATGTTGCCGGAGACCTTAGGCAAGAACTCCAGGAAGAGAGCACCATCGACGGGCAGGTTGCCACCAACGCCGAGACCGAGACAGGCGTACAGACCACTCACTCCAATCCAGTTGGGGGCACCGCCAGAGGCAAGACCGAATACACCAGCAAGGAACAGAGTAGTGTTGAAAGCAAGACGACGTCCGACGATGTCAGACACGATACCCCAGAAGGAAGCACCGATGCAAAGACCCAAGAACAAAGCACAGGTTGAAAATCGCACAGTCGATGAATCAACGCCAAACTCGTTTGCGATGGGTGTCAAAGTGAGAGCAACACCTTGGAGCCAGAGGCTGGGGGACTAAGTCAGTCATGGTTCAATCTGAAATGTATGAGGAGTAACGTACTTGTCCGCGAGCCAACCGAAACCGCACAGAAAGAACAATTGCCATTGGTAACGGCCCATACCCATATCCGCAAGAGCTCTGTTAATCACCTTTGCCTTGCCTAAATTTCTAGATTAGTACTGATAGTTGACTGACTCGGGCAACCGAGGGGGGATGGCAAAACTGGCGCATTGGGTGCTGGAGGACATGGAATGGACACATACGATCATACATAGAGTTGCTCGCGCCGGCCGCGACTTCTTCGTCGATCTCTTTACGGAGAATCTCGATGGTTAAGTGACTGGTCTCGGGGATGGAACCGGCAGTTCCATTCTCAGCAGATGGGGCATGTTGCAAAGTGCCAGATGAGGCATCGTCGAGGGACGCGCCTGCTTCTTCTTTCTTTTTCTTTTTCTCGGAGTGCGATGAGTCGTGCGTTGGGTGAGCAGGGGCGCTAGACAAGGGGATCACAACGCCTGGGAAATTCTGTCGGTCCCTCTTGAAGGGGTTAAATTGAGCGAAACCCATGGTGGTCAAAGATTAGGGCTAATGGCGCTTGAGGGAAATGCGGATAAATTGATTGGGCGGATAGATTGCCTGCGGGATTGTCGCTGTCTGGGGTAAAGCCGTTGAAGATACGTTAAGTTTCGTCGGGAATTGGGCAATTTCGGTGAGCTTGTCGACTGTGAGGGCTAGACTACAAAATTGGCGCAATGGATTCAAATGCTGTGATTGGTATTGGCGCGTTGAGGGATTGTTGCAATCGTAAAGTCGAGGAGTTGGCGGGTCGATTGCTACTGAAGAGCAAGGTCGAATTGCAAGAAGAAACGTTGAGTTCTGTTGCTGAAGAACCAATCTGGTCTTTGTTCTGTTCACAAGAGGAGACAGCTAGCGATAAGCTGGACTGAAGCGAGGTAGCTAATATTATAGCAAAGTGTACCCCAAACCCAAGTAAATGGGTGGTGTAGTGTATATGGGGGGGGAATGGGGGGTATGAGGGGAAGATGGAGAACGAAGAAAAGACAAGTCCAACAGCGGGACAGATGAAGCCCTATATAACAAGGCACATGGGCAATGTCGATTTTCAGTCTTTTTTTTTTTACTTTCCTTTTTTTACGGACTCGCCGACCTACGGTACAAATTGCGAGTAGGCCAGTCATGCTAAGGCGCGAGAACGGGGCCAGAGAGTCGTGGCCGAAAAGGGAAAAGCGTGGCGTCTGGGGGCAGAATTGCAGTAACGCTAGTCCATAAAAGGCCTAGCGGTCTTGGCGAATCCGTAATGCCGATGCCGATACATTACAAGAATCGCATGCCCTGGAACGCCACCCCGAGAGCCGACCTTCAGCCTTTTTTTCGCCTCAAAGCGTTCTTGGCTGTGTGATCTCGGATCGTCCCGGCTGGCAGGGGAAACGTTAACTGCCATGAGGGCGTCCAGGAGAATGCGATCGAACTGCCCGGAAATAGGGGAAAAGCAAAATACGGCCGGCGATCAGGTTTCTAGACTGCCAGCTTGGGATAGCGTCACTGGTCGATCCAATCCTGCATCGGGCGTCGAAGCGGGCCGTTTGATAGGCCTCGTGAGACGGCAGTAGGAGTTTTCAGAGTCAACACCATTCCGTGAGAGACAACACGAGACCGGCCCGTTATTGCGGCCCGTCTGAAGCATTCCTGGAAGAGTGGGCTCTACACTCAAGCAATTGCATGGTCCTCTACGCTTGCGAATCTAGCAACTACATCATCGGGATTTCCCAGGGCGATCGAACGCGGCGTTAGCCGATAGACTCAATGCACTGCTAAAAGTACGGTTTACAGAAAGTTGGATAGGGTCGGAGCCGACGCTCAGACAGAAAGCAACTCGCATCTTCTCTACCACTTTTTACCCGAAACAGGAAGGCCCCAGAATGATCTCCACGTGCTCGGCTCGATGTCATCTTTCTCGAGAGAACCATTGGATGAGTCGTAGGTTTTGACTTTTCGTTGCTTTTGGCTGGCAAAGTTGACCCCAGGCGATCGTCTGCACCATGACCGCATATCGGCCATGAGACAGGGCATTGATGTCCGTTGATAGTGGGCCTCAACGGCCAAAGCACAGTCACACATCGATTATGTGAAAGAATTTTTAATCTAAAGTCGTACACATAATACTACAGCCGTGGACTCAGAAGCAGCGTTACTACAAGCGGCGTCTCCCTGCCGGATGCGGGATGCGGGATCGGACCCAACTTTTAGGGTCTCGGAATCTCTGCGGTAATTTATTACGCCTCTGCGCCTCCAGAGCAGGCGCCGCCACATCTGCGCTTGTTGCGACTGCAAAGCTTGGGAGATCTTGGCTTGAGTCAGTGTTCTTGTTTTCAAACAATAAAAATGCGCACGTAAGCTTAGATCTAATAATCAAGACGTCTGGGCATAGTTGTTGCGAATCGTATAATACAAATAACTCCATGCAGCAGGGGAGCCAGTTACATTGATCGCGTGCGCATTTACTCGCTTTTTCGCGATGGCAAAATCTTGTCTTGACATGCCACTAACAATC
>JAOYNU010134406.1:0-25029 GCA_026745395.1 Tympanopsis confertula | reverse complement strand
ACGGTACCTAGGCGTTGATCAATTAATGGCTTTATGTTCACGTTTTCACGTTACCCAGTGGTCTTTGTAACTTGAATGTCCGTGATCCGTGGAGGGAATGTCCAGGCGGAAATGAAAGGCAGCCCGCATGTCAACTTTCGGGCTCAGGGCCTGAGTGAGAGATGGAACTTCATTCAACAGTCGCGATACTCTTTACGTAAAAACGCAGCAGGTGTTCGAAAATATCAATAAAAATCGTCAAGTCATTGAATCAATCGTGTCTTAATAGCTCGTGGCCATGCAAGTTCATATCCCGTCCGAACCGTCCAAGCCGAAATAACAGTAAAACAGAAAGCCGAACGCCGTATCCATGAATGTCAATAATAGGTGAAAAGCATGATGGTCCTGATCATTTCGCGTGATTGATCATCTCAGTATATAAATCATCCGGTATCTTTTGTACAAGGTAGACGGTCAAAGCGATTATTTCTTTGGCGTCGAGAGGGGGGAGAGACCGAAGAATTTTGTTAGGACTGTTGCCGGTTAGCATTGATACACTCTGAATACGTGTAATCACTTACCTAGGACTTTCCAAAAGAGTATCCCGCATACGTATCAACTGAGCAACAATACAGATGATGTTCAGATGTGGTCCGTAGGCGAACAGGAAGTCCCATAGATGAAGGACTTCCGGCAAAGGAGGAGTGCATGCACAGAGTGTCAGCACAGATGGGAACGCATAAAGCTCAGCATGTAGACCTTTGGACGAGAGATGAGCAGCCAGTTTAGGCTCCACAATCTCCAGACAGCGATCTACCAGCCGCAGACCCCTGTGCACTCCATCCATTGCTCCACGAATGTAGCCGGGGCATTCTTCCGTAACAAAATAATGAAACAAAGCAAAAGCCTCGACTTCACTACGAGCGGCATATAGGAAAGGAGCGCAGAGAACGTTCATGCCCTGGACATAGATAGCAGAGTCCCTAACAATATTAGTTCCAACTGAACCTGGTTCTTCTGGCTCCTCAGGAATCCTTGGTGGTGTGTTGACAAGCGACTCTCTTTCACGCCGACGTGACGAGGTGGGCCGCGATCGAGGTTTCGCCCTGGAGTCGTGCAGCTTCCACGCGACGGCATTGAGCAAGCGGATGAGACTGGCTTCCGTAACGCGACGTTTGAATAGCGGGTCAGTCGCCAAAGTTCGGAATGTGTCGTTGCGGATCTTGGAGTAGGCCGGGGAGCGGCCTCTGTGGATAAGTGCGAGATAATCATCGGTGGGCACCGAGGGGATGTTGAGAAGAATGAGCCATAGGTAGATTCGATAAGCAGACTGAACGTTTCAGAATGTTAGCAAACAAAATTCTTTCAGAAAGGTGCAACAGAAGATCGGTAACCTACCATGCCGTCACTATCTGCGTCAACTCTGCTCGATAACACAAGATACTTCAGCTCTTGTAGCCCCTCGCGAGTTTTCCCAGCCTGCGGGCCATCACGAAGATAGCTCTCCAGCATGGAGCGCTTGACTCCAATCCCCGATCCCGTCTTACGCGCCGGTCGTCTCGGAAGCTGAGCAGGAACCGTCAAGCCCGGCTCTCGAGCGTTCGCATCGCTATTCGAGCGCGCCCGGCGGTTCGGGGTTCGAATAGTCGCACTCTGGCTACCTCCTTCTTCGATATCTGTCGCGCGAGTCGCAGAGGATCGAGCCGACTGTGTTTGGGCTATCAAGGCGCTCGAGGTGGTCATGACTTGATGCGATCGGATTTTGCGCAAAGTGCGCATCGTTCGGGGCGAGGCGGGGGCTTCATTGGCCCCAATGCCCCAGGAATGCTGATTATGGGCCATGATGCGTTCAAAGGCTAGCAAAGCACCGAATGGTGGTTTGTAGCGGGCTGGGAGGGAGAGCGCGCCGGAGGCTGGAATTGGGGTTCTGCCCGCCAGAGAAATGTGGAGCACGCGCGCAGCCCTGGAGGTTCGAAACTGCAAGTGTAGTACACCAGTGTACGATAGATTAAATCGTAAAAGCCTCGTCTTTCCTATTCTACTCTAGCTTCAAGGACTGTCATTTTAATTAAAATGGAATCCATAACTCGATTTGAATAACAGACTATCTGATCGCCTTAGCCGTAACCTACAACCCAAACGCCCGGGACCATTTGTACACTTTACGCCGGCGCTTGGTTAGCTTCCCGTCGTCCATTGTTATTGTCGCCTCCGACAACGCTGCGAACGAAATCGTGATACTGGAAGACCTCTCCGCGCTTGCCCATCCCTGTTGCGCCCCGGCCAAATGCACGTCTGCCAGTGAATCCACTGAAGACTTCATCAATCTGGCGCTCTGTCAAAGGCATGCCTCCGTCCTCAGGCGCTGTATGCAGAAGAGCGTCCCGTAGCTCTGCCACATCGATCTGGCCATTGTCGTCGTCGTCGAATGCTGCCAGCGCATTATTGAGCTCCTGTGCGGAGGACATCGGGGACATTAACTGAGACAGGGTATTCATGAATGTTGCAAAGTTGATAGTCTGTTCAGCACCAGGCGGAAAGAATCGTGAGAGAGCAGGTCCGGAGGTATCTTGACCTATTCCATAAAATTAGATTAGAGTTTGCATCCTCAACAGCTACATTTGGTTCAACATACCTAAACTCGCCAGAACATCCGTGACGTCGTCTTTGTTGACAAGACCGTCATTGTCTCTATCAAGGACCTGGAATGCCTCTCTAATTTCTCGCACCTGGTTCACCGGCAATTTCGACACAGCATCGGTCTCGGTGCCAGCTCTTCCACTCGATCTGTTGAGAATTGGCGACAACCGGCCGGGTGATCCAGCGCCCTTGGTCGGAGACGGGGGGAGTTCGCGCGTAAACTTGGGCTGAGGGATCGGAGCCCTCGGCGAGATATCGCCCTCTTCAACAGTGTACGATTGATTCAGCTTGCTAGGCGACTGCACGGGCGTGTACCCCCTGCTTGGTGAGCTTCCAGGTGTGCCACCACGAGTAGAGGGCGGGGAATTCGGTGTTGACGGTCGCCGGAAGGGCGATGCCCTTGGGCTTCCAAAGGAAAGCGGCGATGGCTTGAAAGTGGGATTATTCGCCTGCGCATTTCAATTCTTCGTGTCAGTAAGTCTGTCAAGTCTTATTGATCGGGGGTGCCATACCATCGTTGTGTTGGCTTGACAAGTCTGTACAGCTGAAGACGTAAGTAAACAATGCCCCGGCAACAAAGTCGGCCCGTGTTGGTCCGTGCACAATACATCACTCTTTTTCTACGCCTTCTGGCCATGTAGACTACTTGCTTAGAGGGGTGAATAACTTTTCGTTCTATTGATGTCCTATTTTAATAATTGAGTGCTATTTTTGAGAGGTGCAGTCCGTGACCTCTTGTTGTAGACAAGTACTGCACATGATAGCTTTCGTACAACCACAGTCGTTATCGCTTATCGGGTCCCCGCGGTGGGGATCCCAATATTGCGTGGAACTATATTGCCCTAGAAGGTCAGCCTCCACGGCTATCTTCTACTTTATGCACATATTTTCCAGTCCCTACGGAGAGAAGCTCAATGTGGACGGGGTCATAATCTAAATGCACAAGCTGAAAAGTGGCTTCTCACCCTCTTGGTTTTAGATATTGGCTACAACATCGTATGTTCGGCTTACGGTCTCGGGGGGGTCGTAAAAGGAAATGTCTGAATTTCAGACGTCAAGAAAGTTTGTGTAAACTTTTCCCAAAACGACGCTCCTTCTGTGTTGCTTTCCAACATTGAACGTAGTGGACACAATTCAGAGGATATCATACTGGTCCTAATGCCAGGATTCACAAGGTAGGTTCTTGATATCTGAATGTCGCACTCAACGCGATACTTGTTTTCCAACTAGAAGTAATATATTTGATCAGCTTGCTGTTTTTTCTACCGTCTTATCCACATCAAGTTAGAGCGAACCGCGCGGTGAACACCGGGAAAATGCCAAAACACTGCCAATGTTTGGAACATTCTCATATCGCGTTAAAATTCAAGCGGTATGCATACGGTGTATACGAATGGGAGTATCGTCCAAGAACAAAAAAAGGCAAAAAAGAAGGTCTCGCGCAGGGAAAATGCCAAAACACTGCCAATGTTTGGAACATTCTCATATCGCGTTAAAATTCAAGCGGTATGTATACGGTATATACGAATGGGAGTATCGTCCAAGAACAAAAAAAGGCAAAAAAGAAGGTCTCGCGCAGGCATACAAGATGCTTGATGCTAAGAGTGTGTGTTACCCTGGATGGAGTTAGGAGTCGTCGGCGGTCCCTCTGACTTATTTGTGTTCACAGTATGTGTATCTATCGGATAATGTAGAGGTAAATTTGTGCCCACTGACATTCTATAGCGTGGACGTGACAGTATGCGAGCATTTGTGCCCTACATCTGCTTTGTACACGGAAGAGCATGGGGAATTGCCGATTGCCGCGCGGGTGCTTGTTTTGGGTCCACAGGGATGTGATATCATGAAGTACAAAGGGCAAAAAAAGGCCCGAGCCCGGGATCGAACCGGGGACCTCGCGCAGACATATAAGATATGCTTGAAGCTTCAGGTGTAACCCTAAGCGCGAATCATACCACTAGACCACCCGGGCGGTGAATGAAAGGGCTCAAATTTCTGCCTATAGTACCTCGCGGGATCAGATAACTACATACTATGCTTGGAAAATGCGCAAAGTGGTGACCGACATATATCTCGACAGAGCAATAAAAGCCTCAACCCGCTAAATAGACTCTAATAATGCATCTCGGAGGTCTCAAATTCATATCAATGGAGCAATAAGTTGTAGAAATGAAGAGTAGGTTGCATAATCCACGAAGATACGAGACCCTCAGTTTACATTCCACATTCCTTAATATGCCACATGATCTATATCGACGCTCTTCCACCACTACAGTAGGTACAAGGCTTGACGGCCGCGCATTGCACCGTCTCAACCCTCTTAGTGGGCGAAGAAAGAGGACCGAAGAAGTGCTGATAAGTAGAAATTCTCCCGAGTATTAATGATTCCTCGGATCGTACGAGCTTCCGATATTTAATAATTGGGTAGTTTGATTGAAGAGGAGTTCGATGCAGCCCGCAGGGCCAGTCCGAAGGAGCAACGCAATACGACACCCTCGAGATCGGGGGTACCGAAGGCTATAGGACGAGAACCGAATGAGATCCAATTATCTGTTAGATGTATGATGACTCCTACCTACTCTCTTTAGACTTCGGCATCCGCTCTAGACATGGAGGCGCAAATCACCGGAACCTCGGCCGGTAAACTCCTTCTGGTAGCGGAGCTCGTTGTCCGGACGCCATTGAGGACTTGACGATTGACTGTAGCGGAGCATAGCCTATATTCGTAATACAATTCTTGCTGCACAGAGAAGGAGAGGAGAGAGGGAAATAAAAATGAAAGAAAAAAACAGGGCCCGAGCCCGGGATCGAACCGGGGACCTCGCGCAGACATATAAGATATGCTTGATGCTTCAGGTGTAACCCTAAGCGCGAATCATACCACTAGACCACCCGGGCGTTGAATGAAAAGCGACAAGCGCTTTGCTATTGCACACGACCAGTGTCAAGATACTACCTCTGTGTTATGTGTTACTAGCCTTCTCGCGGTTGTCGGGTAGATACGCCAATCCGCGTCATATGTACATAGTCAAATAGTTAACCCTGGTCAGTTAACGTAACCCCCTGAGTGTGTAGCACGATGACCAATGTTGTGAAAGTCACGCCACATGCAGTCAAAACCCAACGCCAAAAGTAAGAAGGAGAAAAAGGAGGGGTAAAAAAAGGTGAGCGGCTTCTGACAACAGAATGGGGGCAAAAAAACGGCCCGAGCCCGGGATCGAACCGGGGACCTCGCGCAGACATATAAGATATGCTTGATGCTTCAGGTGTAACCCTAAGCGCGAATCATACCACTAGACCACCCGGGCGTTAGATGAAAGAGAGCCTGCTGCTTGACATCGGGGCAATTCAGCTTTGCCGATCCCCTGACCCAAACGGATCTGTCAGTGGTCGGCGTGGGATGAGTCTCATTTTGGGAACCGCCCCTGACTCGGACTGGAGCAGCCATTGGTATATGGCGCTCGCCCTTTAGCAACAATTCGACCTTGCTGTTCTCAGAGGCATCAAAGCCCGGGCAGGACAGCAGCTCATTGACCCCGCCGCACGAGAGCTGAAATACAACCCCGCCGAAGATGGCCACCACTCTGCCGTATCGCCCGTCCAATGACTCTCTGTCGACCTCGAATATTCGTCAAAATGCTGCGCCTCGGCTCTCTCCAGCTGCCTCCTTCACTGGACGGTCGCCTAGTGCCTCGCAAACTTCGTTTCACCGCACATCTGGAGAGAATCACCATAAGCAGCGCCGGTGCAAGTCGCAGTATCCGCTCGATTCCTCGGAACGCCATGTCGAATATATCTTGGTGGCTTCATTTCATATTGACCGGGGGCCCATTATGGAACATCAGTACCCAGCAGCCATTAGCGGCGACGAAAGCATGTTAGCTGAGCTGATGCTTCCGGATCAAACACATGTGCGCAGTCAGGACTGGACGATCTTCTTCCTGCATAAGGACACGAGTGGTGATGATGAAGAGGAGAATGGCACAGGGAAGAATAAAAAGAAGAAGCGGAAGTCGAAATACCACGCAAACGACGAGGCTGCGCACGTGCGCGAAGAAACTCCCGAAACGCCATCCGATGACGAAGAAGAAGCGGAGGACAGTGAAGACGATGAGGGCGGAGAAGGACCCCCTCTGATGTATGTGTTGAACTTGGTCAACACTAAACAAGACAACACAGTGCGCAGGTATGATCACACAGATATTGCAACCATCATCAGCTGCTAACCAGGTCCTGCAGAGGCGCCGTTGTCAAAGCCATGGCGATATGCACACGGCACTCTTTTCTCCATATATACAAGGTGAGAGACGCGTCCAAGCTTACTTACCTTACATGCGATTGCTAACTGTTGTCAGCCTCTGCTCCTTCTGGCGCTTGAAGATTATTTCAAGTCCCCATACCCTGAGACGCTTGCATCACTTTATGATGCTGTCAATGCGATGGACCTGTCCCTCATGCCCAAGATGTCTCTGCTTGAGCGCCATATCCTGCAATCAAGTAACACAAAGGAGATGTTTATCGAGAAGTTCGAACAAATGATTCGGCAACGAGAGGACGAAGAGGCAGAGAATGGTGAAATACCACCCTCGCCGAAAAAGACCAGTCGATACATTCTCCCAAGAGATACTCACGAGTTCGAGTCCAAAGTTGTCTATAATGATATCCCTGTCCCGGTGAAGATTCCTACAGTCATTTGGCCAGAGACTGTCGGTGACTTTTCCCTCGTCAAACTCATCCAGACCTTTGCTGGGCCGCACGCTACCTCTCCTCAACCTTTCCCAAACCACCCTCATCTCACTACCAGCGGACCACTCACGCATCCGATCGTTGTCCTTGTCAATGCCATTCTCACACAGAAACGCGTTATCTTCTTAGGACATAACCGACCATCCGGAGAAGTAGCTGAGGCAGTCCTGGCAGCTTGTGCACTTGCGTCCGGAGGTATACTTCGCGGTTTCACCCGACACGCCTTCCCATATACAGATCTCACGAAAATTGATGACCTTCTCAACGTCCCTGGCTTCATTGCCGGTGTTACGAACCCAACATTCGCCAATCACCCCGAGTGGTGGGATGTTCTCTGTGACCTTCCCACGGGGCGCATAAAAATCTCAACTCATGTTGAGCCTGCACCAGTAACAGAAGGCCTCTTGTTCTTCCAGCAGCAAAATGCGCCTTTGCCGAATAACAACGCCCATACCGCAAATGCCGACCCGACAGGAGATAACCTGTTCATGGAGGACATTCTTCGGAGTATCACAAATCGCTACGGCGAGAACTCTATCCGAGCCAAATGGCGGTTCTACATCACCAAATTTGTCCGAGTCGCAGCAGCCTTCGAAGAAACTGTATATGGGGCCTCCAACTTGTACATCATTGGCCCTGGCGAAGAGTTGTCTCCCGACAGTCCTACAGGCCAGCAAACAGATGCCTCCGATCCAGGATCATTGCGAGGCCACGGTTATGTTTGGCCGGATGAGTTTGCAAAGCAGCGTGAACTTTCAGCATCGGTGTCGCGCATCGAGGGCTGGAGAAACACTCGATCATACTACTCCTATATCCAAGATATTGCAGCTATGTATTACCCTGCTCGTCCAATTCAACGACCGGATCTGCACCACCATCACGATAGACTTCGTTCAGGGAGGCTCTCCCATCCTGAGGCTGGTGCCATCTATATAGCACTGAACCATGTGGTAAAGGATTACGCAGGAATCTGCCAGTTACTCTCCGTTGCCCCAGAAAACCAGGCTGGTCTTTTCTATCTGAGCATGGGTCTCTTCCATCCCGATCAAGTTGTTCGTGAGGCGACGGTAGAACTGCTCGACCGCATTGCCGCCCATCCAGCCGGACGGCATTTCTGGACACACCTCAGCCGGTTCACCAAGCTAGGGCATACCCGCGCGAAGCGCGAGAAAGAGAAGGAAGCTCAGAGTCCGATCTCCGGCCCTGGATCTCCTGTGAACAGTAGTCCCGGTGCTAGTTTTGGTGGTGAGCCTCAAAGCCTGGTCGGCGTTGCTCTTGGGGATAATGTTGCTAGGAGGAGCTAGTGTCGTTTAATTATCGAGGCAATATTTTTTTCTCTATCACTTTTCATACCGCACGTCGTTCAAAGCACCTCAAGTGCGCATAATTCTTTCGTAGTTGATAATTCAACTCATTCATGGATGATGATGGAGATCTCCGGGCTGGATCTCTCCGCCTCGTGACCTACCATCTAGCACGCCAAAGCACTGCACCTTTCTCTTCGACATCCATTGATTCATACCCAGGTATTGCTCATCAATTCCATCTACATATTTCCCCGTATAGTTCTCAAGACACTCATGACGATCAATTGATGTTGCGTGACGGCGGATGACCACGTCTATATATCTTGGACATAGACCCGCACGTACTTCCGAATCGGCAATTGCGATGCGATTCTGAAACCCCAGCTAGCCCTACCGGTCTTTAGCAATGTTGCCTCGGCTTCCGACCGTCGAAAAAAGCATGTCGCGGCATAAGAGATCTTTAAATCCATGCCCTTGTCCCAAAAGGTCCAATTGGGAAGTAGGCCCGCTGGATGAACAAGGCGGCAACCCAACCTATAAATGCTCCACGTCAAAGTTTATCGGCAATAAGGCCTCAAAGCTACTAACTCCATTTCACGTCTTAATTGGTCTAAATAAGAAATCCAGTGGTCGAATAAGCTCCCTTGCCGCCGAGGCCATAGGACGCAGCGCGGAGTTTACGGATATAGAGGGGGGCCGAGCGTTTCCCTTTGCGGAGTTTGTATAGAGTCGAACTTTACTCCTGCGTTCGTCGGATATACATGGACGAAGCACAGAATGACGATGGAGATAGCAACAAGACTAAGTATTGATGATGCTTGCTTCGTGTGATTAAGACAATGTATGTATGGAGCTGCTAGCTAGCAAGGTATAAAAACTCTTCATCACCCTCATGAACAGTATCCATAATCAACTAGTTTGAAAACCAATTCAGCAATCTCCACAAGGAATTCCCGAGATAAATATCCAAGATGTCCAAAGTCCTCATTTTCGGCGCCACCGGCTACGTGGGAAAGCGAATCGCAAATATCCTCGTCCAACGCGGCCAGCACACCGTGTACGGAATCGCCAGAACCGAAGCCAAGGCGCAACAGTTGGCGCAACAGGAAATCATCCCTGTGCTCTGTGAAGACCCGATCAGGAACCCTGATGCTTATCTGTCGATAATCCGTAACAAAAACATCGACGTTGTCATGGACGTCGCCAACCCAGGTCCAGACTCCGGCAAGTTCTTGAAGGAGGTGGCGCGCGTCGGCGCTGAGCGTCTCGAATCGCACCGGGGAAACGGCATCAACGGTCCTAAGCTAGGATTCATCTATTGCTCTGGTACTTGGGTGCATGGCTCATCGCAAAACGAGGCGATAAACGATCTTGACCTTGTCGGGCCTGAGGCAAAAATGCCACCTGCGGAACTGGTGGCGTGGAGAGTTGATTTGGAGAATGCTGTATTGAAAGCGGACGATTCGCTCAACGTGATGATTATTCGACCTGCCCTCATCTACGGCCGTGAAGGATCAATCTGGTCGTCCTTCTTCACGCCAGTGCTCGAGGCCGCGAAGAGTGAATCTGAAGGTCCAGTTGAAATCCCGCTAGACGAGGACTCCAAGCCTGGGCTGGTTCATGTCGATGATGTTGCTGCTGCATTTGCAAAGGGTGTTGAGAAATTGACACTGATTTCAGGAACAGGAGTGTATCCTGTGTTCGATTTGGTGACGAGTCAAGAAAGTATGCGGGGTATCTTCGATGCGCTGGCTGAATGCCGGGGGTTGAAGGGAAAGGTCGAATTGAAAGGACATGGTGGGGATATTTTCGCCAAGGCAATGAGTACAAGCTTTCGAGGCTCGTCAGCTCGTGCTCAGCAGATTTTGGAGTGGCAACCAGCAAGAGGAAATGGCTTTGTGAGAGACATGGATCTCTTCGCGGCTGCCTTTGCGGCACAGACATCTTGAAGCTCAGATGAAACATTTTAAGATGCAAGCCTAAATAGCACGTCCGGTTAGAATAGATATCATCAAAGCATGAAAGATTATCGTGGATAATATGACTACTAGGCCTCAATAGCAGCTATATGGCATCCAGGCAGTAATAGAGCATCAAGCTACCCGACTAGGACAAGCAAGAGATACTGCCTCCTCTAGCTAAAAGGGTCCACAATAGCTTAAGGGGAAAGGGGTTTGTGATATCGCCTCAAAAGATCAAGTGTAAAATGAGTGACTTTAAGGGTTGAAAAACTTACTGTGGAACTTGGTAGCCAAGTTGCTGTAGGAGAAAAATGATATCTGTGCGTCTATACAAAGCCGCAATCATCAGAGGTGACTGGCCTCGAATAGAGTCTGCACAGCTTGGATCAGCTCCTCTCTCAAGAAGAAGCCGGGCTATTGAAGAATGGCCCTGAGCAACGGCCTTGTAGAGCGGCGTTTTCCTTGGATACGCCGTGAGATCCACATAGGCGCCATTGTCCAGCAAGAAACGGGAAATATCCTCATGCCCATTGTCGGCAGCCTGAGAAAGTGCTGTATCACCAGTATGACAGAGGGCATTGATATCTGCGCCCGAGTTGAATAGAATACGAACCATGTTCTCGTGGCCGTTCTCTGCGGCTGTGGAAAGAGCAGTTTTGCCGATATTCTTTGAACCATCGATTACTGCGCCACGGCCAAGAAGTAAGCGAACGATGCCTTCGAACCCACGTGAAGCAGCTACTGTGAGTGCCGTGTCGCCCTTATTCGACATTTTGTTAAAGTGAGCTCCGTATTCAAGTAAGAGTTGAACCAGAGACTCATGTCCGTAAGAGCAGGCAACCATCAAAGCTGTTTGTCCTGATATATTCATAGTATCAGCGTCAGCCCCCTTCTCAAGAGCTGTTTTGACAGAGACGTAGTTCCCGGCTTGAATCAATGCGATAAATTCTTCCTTCGACGTGGAAAACTTGAACTTCATCCTGCTCATGATACTCGGCCGCTTAGTACTTTTGCTGCTCCTACCACTAGGACAGCGCGAGGTAGGGGTTGTCAGGACTGGTGAAGGGAGAGAAGAGCTGCCATCAGAATGACTTGCTGAGCGAGCGTCGACTGAGCGAGCACCAGAGCTGTTCTCTCCACCTGCAAGCATCGAGAAGCTTTCGTATGGTATCACCTCCTTGTCTGCATCCTCGACAGGAGAGAACGTTGCCGAGACAGGAATTGGGAAGTCCTCTCGCGAGGCAGCTACTACTTGTTTTTCTGAGTCGCTTGTACCTCTTGGATCATTCCCAAGCGGGATAGGCAAGTCCTCCGCTCTGTCTAAGGGTTTTCTCATGATATTTGCCCGCGACTGGATCCGCGGTATCGGCATTTTGTCAGAGAGACCGAAGTCTTCTCGGCAGTAGTCCGGTACTGAAGCATTTTGACTTTGTTCGGAGGAATCCTGTGTTTGAACGGGTTGCACTTGCTCATTCCCGGCCCCAGCCTGAGATGAGGCATCTGAAGACCCTACCGGCGCAGACTGTGACGGTGACTGAGCATCACGTAGAATATGCTCCTCGTCGACAGCTTTCTGAAGAGCTGGAATAATATAGTCGCGGTCCTTTGAGGATAGCTCAGGAGAGACCCCCAACTCCTCCAGCTTCTTTTGTATATCCGCCCAAGCTTCTTCTTGAGTGATTGAGGGCACTGAACTGCTCAACACATTTTGAAGAGGAAGAGGGTCCTGTTTCGCGGCATGTACGTCATCAATGAAGCTGCGGAGCGAACGGTCGATATTATTTTGCGAAGATCTGGAGAAAGAAACAGTTAATTATGATGAGACCCACCCGAACCCGGGGGTTCTAAGGCAACGCACATTGACATATCGACATTCATTCTGCACAGCTCGAACAGTAACGACGAAAAGCGAGCTTTGATCTCCGCGAGACTCGGATTGGCGGCCCCGATAGGGTTCTGATGAACAGCTTGCAAATCCTCCAGGACTCGGTGGCACGCACTGAGAGTCTTGTCTAGGGGGAGGGAAATGCAGTCGGCACAGCGCAGCGCAATGCAAGTCTCGGTGGCGTCTAAGGTTGAAAGAAACAGCCCCAGTTCGTCGCGAGCGTGGCTGATCGGGGCGGTCGAAGAGCGAGTGGAGTCATAAAGCGCGCCCGCTAATGACCGAAGAAGAGCGACTTGATTCAATGGCTGGCACGCCGGCATGACCAGCAGAGGGAGCTTCCTGACCGAGAAAGCGATTAGTACAGGTTTCCGAGTTCACGTCAGGCGCTTTGATGAGCATCGCATTACCTGATTCGGCTTTAAGGCTGAGCGTACTTGCGTACTCGTGTCGGGGGGAGGTCAAACGGCCCCCACTGTCGGTTTGTTCGGCTTTGGCCATGGACTCGAGGTTTGCGTTTTGTCTATGGGATCGACACTGGATCGGTGACATCGTGCGCATTGTGCTTTATGAAAGGAACATGTAATAAGCTTATCTCTCTTGAAATGTGGCTGCGAAACTGGGGATCCTTCAGGCGCGCTGTGCCCAGATCAAGCTTGGCTCTGGGAGGCCTTATTATATGACATCAGGCAAGCTGGGGTACGGAAGAGATACTTGGAATAGATCAAAAAAATAAGTGGGTTGGGAGCTAGGTATATTATTAAATTACAATAAATGTTGCTTCGGGAATGAAATCGTCCGCTATTCGCTGTCATCACACATGGCCATTGCCCCCAGAAAGAGAACTTCGGCCTGGAAGAGCTTCTCCAATACAGAAGAACCCTCTAATTAATCTAAACATCTCTCAATTCAAAACATGCCCGCCACTATAGCGCCAATGGCGACACTTATAAAGGCTAGCCCAGCATGAGGCAGAGGACTGGCGACCCCCGCACCACTGGTCTGGGGGGTTCCAACAGTAACGTTTGTCTTTGCAAACCCCGAGCCGCAGTGGTCATTGATTTTCCGCGCAGAAGGCAAGTATGTAGTGTCGAGGGATTGTTGATCAATTGTGGCCCAGTGGGCGTATATGTCCATTGTAGATTTCAGACAGTCGTTGCAGGTGAGATTTCCATCTTCCAAGGTGCTTCCAATGGGAATAAAGTAGACATTATAATCATTTGGCACGGAAGTGTTGGTCACGGCGTCGACGAAGCAATAATTATTGGTGGAAGGGTTGGTCAGGCAGGAGGCGCGATAGAGCGGTTCATACGCCTTCAACTCATTATATGTACTTTGCACGACTGAATTTCCTGCCCTGTAGTCCTGACCGCAGTTATCGTCTTCGAGTAGCTTGTCCGCTAGATCTGTCATGGATGCAGCGCATGTGTCGACATCGTCGGAGCACGTAGCATCTAGGACGCGAGAGGTCCCCGCGTCGGAGCTCAGGTCGTGGAAGAACGTATTCGAATTCTGGAGATAGAGCGATAGGGGACGACAGCCAGACACAGTCGAGTTTTCCAGGTGGTCTGAGAAGAATTGGACACAGCTGGCATTCGCAAAGTTATTGGCCATAGTATCGAATGCGATGGGCAGTTGCGAGGACGGCGTGGTGCCCGCAGTCACGATTTGTTTCTTTTCGAAATCGCCTTCAGAGGTATTCGCATTGTGAATCTCGGGAACACTGGCTCTTTGATGTAGATTGAAGGAGGCAATCTCTTCGGTCTGTACAGGGGGTAATTGCGGCACATCCCCGTCCGAAGCCACCGAAGCCACTGTCGCTGGTAAAGCCGACGCAGAGATGGGTGCCAGACAAAGAATAAGAATTAATATTAACAGGGTATGATAAAGCGGAGTCAAAAGAGTGGTCGCTCGACGAGGCGAGCGTAATCTTGGGTATAAACGAGTGTCGCGGCAGTTGTGTTGACTGCCGAAGCAGTCCTGAGCAGATGCGGCTGCCATGGCGAGACCGCGAACGAGTGACGAGGCCCTGAGGGCTTGGATAATGAAGGGACGACGCGACCGTTAGAGAGACAGCGACATGGTCAATATATTTAGTTCGCCCTGGGATGTGTGATCATCATAGATCATGACCAAGCCGGGGGATATATGGTAGAGGAAAGACCCCGGATGGCGGGCGTATATGGAGGAAGTAGGTTCAGCCTTGGGGGGGCACTGGATGTCGGGTCTTTTGCCCTCCCCAAAACCAGCTTGCAGTAGTTTCCAGTAGTGTCGGCGCCCTCGAAAGCAAGCAGAGAACCATCAGCAGACGCTAAACTCGAATAGAACCGGGCTGGCGCCGGACTAGAGCGGCCTGTGGAGTCGAGCGCCCAGAGGAGCAGGGATGGAGTCTTCCCATCTTGCTACAATACGAGGCAATGATCAGAGTTTCCGGTGCAAGGACCAGCCCTAATTTCCCTGATGGGCTCTTGAAAACTCTGGCCCTCAGGGGACGATCGGGATGAAGTCGAGATCGAGACCGGACCGGACGTTACAGACCCGTTGAACGGCCTGGATTTTTGGCCGATCGTTGCAGAGCACGGCAGCTCCAATGTCGATCCCTCTTTAACTCGTGGCTCGTGGCGTTTGGGCTCTTCGTACAGGAACGGCATGTTTGCGCCGGGGAAGCTCCTGCTCCACCTGGTCACTAATATCAAGATTTATACTCCGTAGTGTCAGTCTACTCTGTATTCCATACTAGAAAGCCATCCAGTCCATAGAGTCCTTGTAAGAGCGCACCCGGCGGCTGTCACGTCGCAGAAGGCTGCCAAGTGGCACAGGGAACAACGGATCGGCAGGCTACATCAACTCCTGTTTCCAAATATGCACGATGGAGATGACAGACTGCAATGCATAGATCCCAATACTATGGCATTTATCGTCTTAAGATCATCATTGTAATATGCAACCATTATCTTTAGATGGTGCCAGAATTGCCCGCGGAGCCAATTAGGTAAGGGGAATCCCGGTCGCACTGCCAGTTTCCCCCACATTCGCGATATGCTTCTCCCGCTTGATCTTCCCTCAACGTCCCCCGCCATGTCAGACTTGCTTGTACCGGAGACCCGGGTACTGGCTGTCGCCAGCCATGTAGGTCGCCCAGGCCTTCTCTCTTATGTGATCTAACCCATGTCCAGGTTGTCTATGGGTGTGTGCTATATCTTTCGTCCCGTCGGGAAGGTGATCGTCCTCCGCGGGGAATTAGAATGCGACAGCTAACAACAACAGCCATGTGGGCAACTCAATGGCAGTCTTTGCGATGCAGTCTTTGGGCTGTGAGGTAGCATCTTTGAATACTGTGGACTTTAGTAGGCTTTCCCCTCTTAATCTATCGGATGACTCGGATGAGTCAAGATAACGATATAAGATCATGGACGAAAGCTCACGCGCGCATAGGCAATCATACAGGCTATCGCCAGTTCAAGGGCACCCGATCCACCGCACAAGAAATCACAGAGCTATATCAAGGCTTGCTGCAGAGCCATCTGACAGACTTCGATGTCATGCTATCGGGATATGCCCCCAGTGCAGCTGCCGTGGAAGCCGTCGGCGCCATTGGCATTGATTTGCAGAAAAAGGCAGAAAAAATCCCAGGCTCATTCTTCTGGGGTAAGATTATCGATACGATTATGAAAACATCAAAGCAAAAATTGTATATCGAGAAGCTAATTTGTTGTAGTTCTGGATCCTGTGATGGGTGACCAAGGCCGGCTCTACGTCAACGACGATGTAGTCCCAGCCTATAAGAAGCTCATACACCACGCTGACTTGATCTTGCCAAACCAATTCGAGGCTGAGTAAGAATCCCCCCAGATTGAGAGATCGCGCACATCTAATTCATACTATGAAGGGTCCTCTCAGGAATCAAGATTGACTCCCTCGCAAACTTGGCCGAAGCCATCCATGTCATCCACCAAACTTACTCCGTTCCTCACGTTATAATCACTTCCGTCCAGCTCTTCAAATTATCCCAGTCAGGCTCAACCCCAAGCCCACCAGATAACATGTTGACCATCATCGGCTCCACAATCCGGTCCGACGGGTCACCTCGTCTTTTCCGCATTGATGTTCCCGCATTAGACTGCTTCTTTAGCGGCACAGGCGACATGTTTGCAGCTTTGACCGTTGCTCGACTTCGCGAAGCTGTTGCCGCAGCAGGTCCAAGCGCCCAGGGCGCTCGATCATGGGTGTCACCTGACGACGTTGCAGCAACCGATCTCCCACTAGCGCAAGCCACCTCGAAAGTCTTGTCGAGCATGCATAGTGTTCTTGAGAAGACAATGGAAGCCCGTGATGCAGCGCTCGCTAGCACACCGCTCTTGCAAAATGGGAACTCCTCGCCTGAAGATCAACAAAAGCAAGAGCACTTACGGCTGACAAAAGCCGGTGAAGTGCGACTCGTTCGGAATGTACGATTCCTTTTGCAGCCTTTGGCTCAATTCCCACCCCAGGAATGGGTCAAGGCAGACCTCCCGAAATCGTTGCAATAGAGGCATACTGTAGATTGCATTGAAGAGCTTGTAATTTTCTTCTGGGCCAGAGATCTACGATGGAGGCGTATTGGGTCTGTATATAGATATTCAACTAGACTATGCATGGAGTCAGAACCAAAACATATTGCTGTCGAGTTTATTGAGCTGTGACATTTCATCATTATATCTTTTAAGCAGTGGCCTCCAGGCCCAGGTTTCCCCCTGCGCCTATTTGTTGAGCTCAATTTAGAAATCAATTTGAGCTTCACGTTAAACACCGGTGCTACCGAAACCGCCAGCACCACGGACACTCTCCTCCAGCTCCTCAACGACGGAAACCTCGGGGGTATAGATCTATGAAAACGTCAATAAAGTGGATCCATCAACTGGAACAAGTGACTCACTCTCTCCAGAACGAGCTGGGCAACACGGTCACCTTGCTTGACTATCGTAAATAGTCAGTAATATTCAATGTTTTCAAGATCAATCCACATACCGGGGAAGTCAACGTCGGAGTGGTTGAACAGCAGCACCTTCACTTCGCCACGGTAGTCGGCGTCAATAACACCAGCGCCAGTGTCGATGAAGTGCTTAGCGGCGAGACCGCTTCGAGGGGCAATACGGCCATCTATCAAGCGAAGCCAGTTAGCCATCAATTCATTGATTCAAGAAGGTTCGCTTGCGATGATCATAACCAGCACTGGTCCCTCAGGCCTCAAGAGACCAATGAAAGCTCAAATCATGCAATTGGCAGTCATCACATACAGGTACCCTCAGGCACAGCAATGGCAATACCAGTATCCACGGCGACCTTGCCCTTAGCAGGAACGACAGTCTCCTTAGCGCTGTACACGTCGTACCCCGCGGCAAACGCAGAGCCGCGTGTCGGCGCCTGGGCCGAGTCCACAAGCTTCTTCACCAAAAGTGGAGGCAGAGGCTGCTGAATAGAGGTAACGGCGGGAGTCTGGGAGGCAGTCATGGCGTCGATCTTTGTGCGCTTAGGGAGTGGAGAGGTAGGGAGCGAAGGAGGTTCGTGGGCGGCTGTGGTGGCGGGGATGGGATCGGTTGGCGGGGTGGACTCTTTGGTCATGGCAGGAATAAGGCGAGATGGAAGGAGGAATAGCAAGTTTCCACAGTGGAGTGTTCTTCAATTGTGGGTTTGAGAGAATTGGGAAGGATGATGAGGAATTGAGGAAGAATTGCGGTGAGCTGTTTTTTCGAGCATCCCCTCGCGTCAGGGCGTTCACCGCTGAGACGCCGCGTCCCGCGTTCTGCCCGCGTCTGTGGAGAGCACTTAGAGTGCGCCAGTGCTCTGCCTACTCCGTACAGTGCTTGGGCACGACAGCAGTCATTGATCGTAACTGTCTACTCTGTAATCACACGGCCTTTTCAATGCGTTCATATCCACGGCTAGTTCCAAGATAAATCAAGTAAACTTCAATGCCTATAGACTCAATCATGCGCTGATAAGAAGTCTCGACTCCCAAGATAAAGCTTTTTCTTGTGCAACTCTCATGAAAGACGAATTTTCTTTCCATGGGAAATGTATGAACGTGTTCCGCATGATCGTGTTCCAGATGTATAGTAATCCCGAGGGTAATTAGTATAGTCCTAGGCTGCTCGCGAAGCCGAAGAGTTTGTACTGTTTGTCCCGCCCCCGCTTAACCAGAGAAAGCGCTGGGGTTGGCCGAAGCTCCTTGGGCCGAGGTTCCCCGGCTGTTGCGACTGCGCGAACGACCTCCTGTATATACCCGGCCATTGCTTTATCTTCTGCTGTTCCTGCGTCTCTACTTGCCACGTTCCTTCCGTACATTTGAAATTATGGCTGGGGCTGTCCGCCAACCTATAGACCTTGCATCGCTGGAGCGATATGTCGACCAGAATGTGCCCGCATTGAAAACCCCTCTAGACCTGAAGCAAGTAAGTCGGTCTGGCGTCTACTCCTTTAGATAGCGACTAACGAAACGCCAGTTTGGCTTTGGGCAATCAAATCCAACATACCAGCTTACGAGTGCCGACGGCAAGAAATATGTGCTCCGCAAGAAGCCCCCAGGCAAGCTGCTCTCCAAGACAGCGCATCGAGTCGACCGAGAATACGAGATTCTCAAAGCTCTGGGCCAGACAGATGTCCCAGTACCAGAGGTTTTCTGTCTATGCGAAGATAACGCCATTATTGGAACGCCCTTCTATATCATGGAGTTCCTTGATGGACGCCACTTCACCGACCCATCAATGCCCAATGTAAGCGCAGAGGAAAGAACTGCTCTGTACGTGAAGCCCCCCGGATAATGTTTTCCAACTGGATGCTCTTTCCCCACTTACCCACTGGCATCTGGATCCAAATACCTGGATACTAACAGCCTGTTTCTTTCATAGCTGGAAGAGTGCTGTAGAAACATTAGCCAAGTTCCATCGTGTTGTCCCCAAGGATGTCGGACTTGAGAAATTCGGGAAGCCGACTGGATTCTACGATCGGCAGATCGCAACTTTCACGACGATCTCCAAAGCACAAGCGCAGGTGAAAGATGCAGAAACACAAGAGCCAGTAGGCGAGCTGCCACATTTCGCAGACATGTCCCATTTCTTCGCGCAGAAAGCCACCCAACCACGAGATCGCGGAACCCTCGTGCACGGCGACTACAAGATCGACAACGTGATCTTCCACCGCACCGAGCCAAGGGTGATTGGAATTCTCGACTGGGAGATGGCGACAGTCGGGCACCCGCTGTCTGATTTTTGTAATCTTGCAAGCCCGTGGATCATGGAAGGGGCGGATTCGCAGGTAGAACTATTCCAGCCTGGACGAGTGCCGGGGCTGCCGACGCGCGAGGAATGCATTCGCTGGTACAGCGGGGTGTCTGGATACAATCCTGCGGATGAGATCCTCTGGGGCGATGCGTTCTTCGCATTCCGAGGATCCGTTATCATGCAGGGTATTGCGGCCCGTTTCGCAGGGCGCCAGGCCAGCAGTGCGCGCGCAGGAGACTATGCCAAGCGCGCGAAACCTTTTGCTCTCACTGCGTGGCAGAGGGTACAGCGGGTGCAGAGCCTGACACAACAAAAGGGTAAGTTGTAGATCTACAGGGAAAGCGAGCAGATCTGGGTCTTGTATACTCGATTCAGTACATTTAGTTCTCATCCAGGCGGGAAGATTCGGATAATCAAGCCAACTTGAGATTAACCAACTTGAGATCAACTGAAGTGATAAGGTAGAAGTAGTCTACGAGTAGTCTCATTTGTACCAAATACTTCGTGCTAGGTGTACAGCCAGCCAAGACTAAACTAGGTATATGGTCCCTCAGCCTGGGCCTCCATCTGGCCCTGGATGGCGATCAGCGATGGCGAGGAGGGGAGGCGTTCCGCCCCATTGAAGGAATCGGATAACTCCGCGAGAACCAAGCCCTTTGAATCCTGATGATCTCCCTGTGGCTATCGTCATTTCCCCATCCAGAGAAGTAGCAGCGGGGCTCACACAAGCTGCATTGTGGCATGCTCATCCTCGTTGTCAGCACTTGACCCCATTTGGATCGCCGTGGTCGAGAACCGGTTGTAATTATGCGACGAGACGACAAGTATCACGTCAATGCGACGCCACCTATGCACAAACTCAGTTTCTCTTTTCCTTAGCTTGACTGGAGCCCCTCTCTACGTGTCCCCTGTGTCGCTTGGGTACCGGCGGTACTTCTGTGAGATGGTGGCCCGACTCGATAGGCAGTGGGAATTACAACCTGTAAGAGGCAAGAATAAAATGTGCTGGGACAACAAAGAAGCAAAGAGCTACCCTCGGAGAAGCATCCCCGCTACTTCGTGCATGGAGCGATTGCCTATGGTGCCGCTCCACATCATGTACGCGGTCATCATGGGTTGTTAGCGAGCCACTCAAGCCGGCCCGCAAAGAGCCCCCTCCGGAGCGACTGGCGTTGAGCCCCGCTCTAGCAGGAAAACTTCGTGTTTCGGATTGCTCGATTTTGCCTGGTGGCAAAATGGCGCAGGGCCAGACACCGCAGATCAAGCGCCCACCAGCGCGGGCAGTCTAGCGGGAGCCAAGCGGTAGTCGCTTGCTTTCAGGAGCCCCAGAGTTGCCCGAGAGTTGTTGGGGGCCAAGAGCAAAAGGAGGGGGCCGGGAGGAATGAGGCTGCAGTTCTGCGGCTCAGTGAGGCTGATCAGCAGGGAGCACAGGACGCGGCCACGCCTTGGAAGAGCGGCCGTAATCGTAAGCCTTCATTGCCAAACAAGACTAGCGGAGATGCCCAAAGCAGAAGGTGAAGAATCCATATGGGGCCCGTGTCTCTGCGAAGCAACCCACAAGACCGGATCATGCAGTCGCAGCCAATTGATCTCGGTGCGGGCCGCGCATTTCGCTCTTGCAAATGCGTCTGGCAATGCCTCTGAAACGTGCAGTGTTGGCAAGTACGGAGTACGTCCTGGTGGGGGGAAGCGAATGCAGAGGATCATCAAGCTCACTACTCCGTCCTCGAGCTCTTCATTTTTGCGACGGAGCACACCGCCAGGATCATCCCACGATAGTCGGAAATCATCCGCCCCCCCCCCCCCCCCTCCCTCCCTGCACTGATCGCAGCAGGTGGAGAGGGAGTGCCCCGTGTTCCAATCCCGTTGACCCCGGGTATTGACTCCGAGGTCGCGATGGTAATACGGAGGTACCAGGCGGAGTGCCGGAGTCAAGAGCCTGAATAGTGGAGCCTACACCTCCAGAGAAGAAGAAAAGAGGGCGGGCACAGCAAACCCCCAGTACGGGATAAAACTCAGGTACTACGAGTATTGCGCCCCCTCGTACGGCGCTCACCACCCCTTTCCATAATCCTCCGAAGATCATCTGCGCCGGTCAGACGGGGGAGGAAAGGGGAACAGGAATGTCAGATCTTGGCCTGAATAGACCGAATTTTAGTTACAGGTCTACTGAGCAAGTAACGTAAGTATAATTCCTGCAGAAGTCCCGCTCATTTCTCGACCCGTGGATCTCTTGCGGCTCCTGCAAGTTATGAATAGTGACCCCGTACGGAGTACTCCTGACAGCTGTACTCCCAGGATCTGCTGATCCTGCCATTTGGAATACAATAGACTGGAATATTAGAATTTACTCCATACTCGTAAATAATGCAAATTGAATACTGTAAACCAGAGATTCCAAGTTTCGAGCCGCGGGTCCACCTAATGTAGAGCCGCATATTCGCGCCCCCGTGCACCGTTTTTGACGTGGACTCGCCCTTTCGTCCCGTGCGAGTGCTTGCCCCCTCTTTTCCTCCCAGGGATTTTTTAGGACTTCTTCTCTTGTCCCTCCCTTGAAGCCCCGGCAGATATTGCCCTTTTCCCCAGATGGATCTGTTGAGCCTCATAGCCTCTGTTCCTGACTCCTAATTTTGGTGGTTTGGGTACCTCGGTTGCTTTGGGTAATTTGCTTACTGGTTTCTTTCCGTACCAGGCCCGCCCGTGGTAAGTGCTCGTTCTCCCATTTTCAGCCTCATGCCGTAGCCTCGAGCCCCAAACTTCCCGTTGGCATTTTCCCTCCCCACCATTTTTTCCTGTCTCGCCTGCCTTGCTCTGCCTTTTGCTCCTTGTTCCGCGCGCCTGCTTCCTCTCCTGCGGTCACTGTATGTTGGGGTCCACCGCAGGTAGCGCTTTCACCAAGGTATCATCTGGTGTACCCGAGCGTACTAGGCGCACCACTGTTTGGCCTTGAAGAGGAGTCCCCAACTAATTGCGACGTTAGTGCCTCTCATTCAACTGCTGCCGTGATATTACATCCTACACTACATCCCAGTCTCGCCTCAAATCCGCCAGGGAACGCCCTCGGCCAACCTACATACCAGTCTCAACGTCCATGCCCCCTCGCCCGCCTTCATGACGTCCGATTACTATGATCCGGACGACTTGGATCGGTCTCCGCCAATGAAGGCGATCAAGGTCAACTATGACCTAGACGAGCCAAAGCCGCCATTTGTTCCAGAAGGCGAATCTCCCAAGTGCGACGACAAGGGAACGTTCGATCGTTCCCACCGTAAGCCGCACTTCCCCGAGACATTATCACAAACGCGCCTCGGAGACAGGTTGCTGATGCAATATATGGCACCAGACCATCCAGATATAGCGGATCAAGTGTCAAAAGATCCGATAGAGGAACCCAAGCGGGGTCGTGCGGTAAACTTGGAGGAAAGTCGATGGGAGCGCCCGCTGCCTCCGATCAAGCCGCCCGGGGCAAGCAAGGACGCTGGGCCGGAGGATTTGAGCACTCCCACTGCGGTATCGCCAACAACGCTGGACAGGCCATATTCAAAACCTCAGTCGCCAGAAGGCAAGACACCGCTTCCTCCGATCCTCCCACTCAATCCCAGCCATGACTCGCCGCCGCAACGCCGCCGTTTCCCATCCCTTACTTCTTCCCTGCCAAACATTCTTCCTCCGCATCAACGAAGAGCCTCAATAGACCGGCCCGTGCCCAATCCGCCTTCACAAATCAAACAGCGCCTCTCCGTACCCTCCCTCCAGCCTTTGCCATCAATCCAATCTCCTCCGTCGTCGAGTGCAGCGACATCTCCAGAAACTGCAAGTAACACGCCATTGCCCTCCATCTCGGCGTTGGGGCTTAATAAATCTGATGTCGCACCCAATGCCAATGCGTATGGCTTCTCGCAAGTGCACTATGGGCCACCCGGGATAGCTACACCTCGCGAGTCCCCGCTTGACCGTCAATTGCCTAGTCTTCTCCCACCGAGTCCCTATAACCATTTCTCTCCAGTGAGCGCCATTAGTGCCAAGGATGTATCCAACAACCCATCCCCAGCTTCTCAAGCTCCGACATGGCGAACGCCAACATCAACTACGACTCCTGCCGGGCTACCTCCTCCGCCACCACCTCCTCCACCTTTACCTCCAGCGCCAGCAGAGCATCCAGTGCCTCAATCACCTTATGAGATGTCACCGATGACCACCAAAAGTCCCGCGACTAGCTACCCTACACCCACGGAGCAGATAGGCCCGTCAGTTGGGGGGCAATCCACATTCAGCGCCAACATGGTACACAATGGTGTCGCGACCGGAGCTGGCCATTATCAATGTGACCATCCGGGGTGTACTGCGCCGCCATTCCAAACCCAGTATTTACTCAAGTAAGCCTGTTCTTGTACCCATTGAGTACCAGCCAATCTGACCTCCCCCGCAGTTCTCATGCCAACGTGCACTCTCAAGATCGTCCTCACTTTTGTCCTGTAGATGGCTGCCCTCGTGGACTCGGGGGCAAGGGATTTAAGCGTAAAAACGAGATGATGAGGCATGGCTTGGTGCACAATTCTCCGGGCTACGTATGTCCTTTCTGTCCAGATCAACAACATAAATACCCTCGACCAGATAATCTCCAGAGGTAAGACGCTATCTCGTAAGCACGAAAAAGAGCAGGGACTAACACCCGAATCAGACACGTTCGGGTCCATCACGTCGACAAGAGCAAAGATGACCCCACTCTCCGCCAGGTCCTCGCACAGCGGCCCATAGGCAGCACTCGAGGGCGCCGGAGGAGGATAAATGCGTGAGGCCATTGGGATCTCCTGCCTTTTGTTTACCGTTTGCCGTTTTCCAGCGCTGCTTCTTAAAGGATATCCTCTCCTGACGACAGCTTCCTTAACCCCGCGGGACAGCTCCCCCTTACGCGTAACGAATATTTCTTATGATACCTGTCGTCAATTGCTAGCTGTGCAGCTTTACTGTTCAATGATACCACTGTCAACACGTTAGAAGCATGATCTCATACACGGGCCCTTCGTTTGTCTGCTCACCTGTTGGGTTGTCCTCCCCTCTTTCAACACCGCTTCTTCTCAAAAATGGCCCACTCGCTCGCCTCGGAAAATTGCTCCCCGGAAGGTTCTAGCAGAGCCAGTCCATTCCTTTTCCCCAATTTTCTCCTACGTGTTCAATCTTCTTCTTAAGTAGTTAGCATTGGAGGGGCTAGCGGTGGCCATGAATCAACAAGTGTCCAATCTATTTTTACTCGT
>JAOYNU010134295.1:0-25032 GCA_026745395.1 Tympanopsis confertula | reverse complement strand
GCCGCTCACCCCGCCCCCGACGCCCGAGACCGTCGACGAGCTCCTCCCCCTCCTGCTCGCTCTCCCCGAAACCCTGCCCCGCCCCTCGACCACAGCCTACAGCTCGCTGACGGCCCTGCACGCCCTGACGGCGGACCTGGTCTCGACGCTCAGCTACCTTGCCGACAGCCTGCACATGTCGCGCCAGACCACCACGGCCGCCATGCGTCGGCTCAAGGTGGCCAAGGAGCTCGTCGCCGAGATGAAGCGCGAGGACGAGCTGAGCGAGCTCGGCAGGGAGTGGCTCGAGCGCAACAACTGCGGCGACAGGCTCCAGAGGAGAGAGTGCGCGAGCGTGTGCGGCAACGTGGTCAGCGGGTTTGAGGAGGTGTGCGATGGGTGGAGGGAGAGATTGTTGGCGCAGGCGCAGGCGCACGTTGAGGAGGCGCCTGCGTGAGCGGGAGCATTCGTATCGCCTTTTTTTTCCCCTGATATTCTTTCTTTTTTTTGGAGGGGGGCTCTTTTTACCAGGAATGAATACCTGCCCCGGTCTTGGTCTGGCTGTCAAGTGCACAGATTACGGAAAAAACAAGAATTCCAAAGGCGCGCCGCCAGGATAGATGCAAAGGAACTCAACTTAGGATGGACAGGACAGTTGGTTGGTATCGGGGGAGGAACCTCCCAAACCTTTGTATGCTACAGTACAGGTATCACGAGTAGAGATATAGAGCAAAGCAGCGCAGTTTGCTGCTGGATCGAAAGGGGATGGCCACCCTGATGCCATGGCAATGGCATCAAGATCTAGGAATGGAGATAGGGTAAGCCGGATTCTTGGCGTTCCAGACTGTAGCCGAGCGAGCTTGAGTTGAGTTTAGTTCAGTCATACCGAAAGTGCCGGGACCAAGGGAGAAAGATTCCAGCATCATCTCCGTCGCAATGCATTTCTTCGCGTTTACATTACATCTACATATTATAAACCGTGGGAAGGACCCCTTCGCCAACTCAAAATGATGAGGGATATACATGTATTACTAAATCAATGATACCGGTATTCTAGGAATCGCACCCTCCCATCCCAACTATCTTACAGCTTTCGCAACATGGAGCAACATCAGATCATCTCGGACCTGGTATGCGCTCTCTTACCCCCCCATATATCTATAAATATTCCAGGTATCTATCCAGCTTACTCGTCACGAACAAGCGTCAAGGAAGTAGCCAATCTGGGGCACCGAGTGATTATGACGATTCATCACGTATCACGGAGACTATGTGCTTGGCAAAATTCCCAATGTCGTCGTGGAGAACACGAGAATAAGAAATGACGACTGGGTCAGAAGGGAAATATTGCGACGGCATGTCCAATCTGTCAAGAAATGTCGAAGGGATGCTTGCTGTGTAGTAGTACAGCATGTTCTCATGACCGGCGAGAGCCAGCAGATGAACCTTTGATCAGAGTCAGCAAGGGATACTAAGAACATTGGTCAGACACATACCTTGAAGAGTTTCACGGCCTTATTTACAGTCGCCTCAGACGACGGGAGAGCTGGAGGGGTGGATCCCAACGGCGTGATTTGGGCATCTGAGGGCTCTGCTGCCGTGATATGTCCTGACTCCATATATTGCTCCTGCGCCTGCGCGATTAAACAGGCGGCCACATATGGATCTTGCTCTTTATTTTTATGGGGCAGAATACTCCTGTACTTCTTCCATTCGATGTTGGAAACCGGCCTATCAAGCCTTTCTGATCGCAAAACCCCAGTTAACTTTTTCCGGCGACGATACACGATTCTGAGGTCGAGATAGGCAAGTACGGCGGGCAAGCCAGTCGCCGAGCGAAAAACGGCGTCGGAAAAGATTAGGACGACAGGCTTGCGATTGAAGTGAAACAGCAGACCAGTTAGCCTGGGTCCAATCAATCACATTAGCACAATGTAGAAGGTGTGTGGTCGGACGCTGAGAGCACTTACTCATACGATTCAAGACCAAGGACTTCGAAAAGGGAATAGATTGTCGAAGTCAGTTCCGCCGAAGTGTAATTGTCTTTGCGCATCAGATGTTCATGCGTCCGAGAGATGGCTATCAGTACTTCTAATGCAGCCTTATTATGGACGCGGCGGCTCTTTTTTTGTTGGCTTGGCCACTCTTGCGGTTTCTTTTTTTTTTGGCTTGGCCTCTCTATCGGTTTCGTTTTTTTTTGGATTGGCCTCTCTATCGGTTTCGTTTTTTTTGGATTGGCCTCTCTATCGGTTTCGTTTTTTTTGGGTTTGGCCACTCTCTCAGTGTCTTTGGTTCATTGAAAAAAAACTGGCACTCCAGTAGCTGCAACTGATGTGAAGACCAGCGCAAAGGGTTGATGTATAGACGATCATGGCAATGTTCTCGCAAGAGACCGTTGATCGACAACTGCTCAGGCGACAGACTGGTGGTGCTGGGTTGAGGTGAGGTGCAAACACGCTTCAGGGGAGGGCTCTGAGCATCGTCGTCCTCGGCCGTTCGCTTTAATTTGCTCGGATGATGTTGCGGAGGCAAGATCTCCATCTTGAGTGGTTTATTGTAATGGCGAGCTGGTTTAACGCGGTGGTTTTGATGACGTTGAATCTTGTTATGAATGACTGTTATTTAACGTGACTGGGGCGGATGCCCCACCCTCCCTACTTATACGTAAGCCAATAAATAGCAAGCCACCAACGAGCCACTGATAAGCCACTAACTCGCAAGTGCGCCGTCAATTATCACCACTTTGTCTATTACTCAATCTAGCTGCTCCTCGTCGCTTTCTTCCGGCTCGTAATCGCTTTCTTCCATCTCCTCGTCATAGCTTTCTCCCATCTCCTCGTCATATCTTTCTCTCATCTCCTCGTCACTTTCTTCCATCGCGTTGTTTTCTTCCAGCGCACCGTAGTTCAAGGAGCCTTGTGCTTCATGCCACCTCAATAGTGCCAGAACGTGGCAAAGAGCCCTCTCTCTCCCTTTTGGCGACTGGAGATTGTGCCATTTTGATCGTTGCATGTACACGCATGCATCCTTCTCTTGATCACTGATGATCTCCATTTGCTCCTCCTCAGACTCGGCCTCGAGGTACTCCAGATAATGGGGACCGAATCTGAAGTGAATAAAGGATACAAAAGTGTTAGTGGCAGCGATGAGAAATACCCTATAAAAGAGAGTATAAGTAAGCGTTATCGAAGAAATCTGAGTTGGAAGACATACCCTTTCCTTATATCTTTAAATTGTTTAGAGTGTTCCTTCCACACAGTGACTGCTTCTCCAAGATACTGGGCCAGAGCCTCGTTTGCCATGACAAGACGGTAATTCCCAGTTCTCTGGTCGTAATTGACCGTCTTGAATGCCCTCTTTGCCTCAATCACAGCCAAAAAATCATGGACGGAGCCCCATCCGAACCCTTTCCGACGCATGAGGCAAACCCCTCCGTCGTCCACAGCCGAGATTTTGCAGCCACCGGCAATCTCGGCCTGTGTCAACAGGCGGTCTATGCGCAGTGTGACTTGCGTCTTAGCTTCCGTGCCATAGGGGTTCTGCTCGAGACAACTATTCAACGCGTGCAGTATAAAGGCATAAATCAACTGCACCGTGACGTCTTCGGCGTTGTTTCGTCGTTCATGTTCATCCTCGCCGACATCCTGGCTAGCCTGAAAGTCGGAGGATGAGGAAGAGGCTCGTGATGATGGGGATGATGTGGAAGAGGCTCGGGATGATGAGGAAGAGGCTTGTGATAATGGGGATGATGACCCAAGCGCTTCTGACGTGTTGACGAATCCTTCCCGTATTACTGGATTGGCAACACGCCGTGGGCGCGTCACTGGCTCTTGGGAGGTGCTGGTTCCATCGCGAGTTGCCCGTGCAAGTGCAACCCAGAAGTGTCCATCTATCGATCGCAGGAATTCGGAATCAGTTGCCGTATAGAGATTGTTTGGGAAATCTCCAGTGATGGCATCAGTCCTAGTGCGATTGATAATCTGGATTGACTCGCGACCGCATATTGGGCATTGCTCGTCGTGTTTGATGATTGGGAGAAATGTCTCCTCTTTGGCGACAAGGAGTCGAAACGCGATCAGATGGCGTACTTTCCATAGACTTGCTGAAGAATTCAGCTCATTCTTAGTAAGATGCTTAAGAACTTGAACGTGTCCGTTCAGCTTGGATAGAGCATCAAGCTGCTTGACGTCAACTGGGTGGTATGCCATTATAGAAGAGGAAGAGGATGAGGCTTAGTATAGAGATATGAAGAGAGAAGAGATGAGAGATGAAGAGAGGAGAGAAGAGATAGAGAGAGAGAGGTCTGGGGATCGATAGAGTGGTTTGGGAGTTGTTGGAAACTTGCAAGAAAGATTGTTTTGGGAAGGAAAATTTTTCGCTTTTTATACTTACCGTTCTCTGCCCTCTCTTGCTTTGCCCTGCCATCCCGTGTTGTGCCCTCCCTTGCTTTGCCCTGCCCTCCCGTGCTTTGCCCTGCCCTCCCTTGCTTTGCCCTGCCCTCCCGTGTTTTGCCCTCCCTTGCTTTACCCTGCCCTCCCGTGCTTTGCCCTGCCCTCCCTTGCTTTGCCATCCTTGCTTTACCCTACCCTGCCCTTATCCTGCCCGGCTGGTGGCTAATAAAATCAGTGACTAGCAGTTATCTATGTATGTTGATTGGCTGTTGCCAAAAGAAGCAAGTAAACACGGTGTCACCTGACCGCCCACAAAATCAATCATACTCAAAACCAACGACGACAAAACGTCATCGCGAGCCCCTCTCCAACTCTCTACGATTCGTATCGCCAACGACCACCAATCCACGCACCAGCATCAAATCCCAGCTCAACGTCACAATGGCGACCGATAGCGCCAAGCCCGCCGCTCCCAAGTACGTCTGAACACTCCCCGACGATCGGATACTGCGATGGATGCACCCCCCTCCGGCAAAGCTTATCAAGCGCCCGGAACGGGGCAACGAGATCCAGGGCTGACCCAGAGGTTCTCGGATTTGAAAAAAAAAAAAGCAGAACCGGTGGCATCGTGTACGCCCGCAACAATGTGCCGTACTATCAGAAGTACTACCAGCATGCGTACAAGAATCATGTGCGCGTTTGGAATATTGTGAGATCTCCCCGCCATGAGCCCTCCCGACTATTATGAGGCAGGAAGGGGGGGCCGGAAGTATTTACCGCAAAAGAGGAGTGTGTAGTAATAAATGAAAAAGATATTTTTCAAAAATCTAGTGGAGCGAGTCCAAGGATATCCGGGGAGAACCTGCAGGGGGCAATGACTGACGTGGCATATTTGGGATGTATAGAACCCGCGAAGCCGCTTGTACATGAGAAGCTTTCTCACTCTTTTCTACGGAAGCGTGGCTGGTGAGTTTACCTCGGGAAGCCATCAGATTCGTGCAAAGCTGACTGGCGTGATATCATAGCCACTCTGTACATGGCGGGGCGCAAGGTCATGGGCTACAACACCTGGTACGGAGAGGAATAAAAGGCTCCAGTCAACGTGAGCGGAATGAGATCCTCATACCGTGCGATGGACGTGCTCGCAGGATATTGTGCTCGAAATCAATAGGTAGCTCATGCATATATGTACACCAATTGTCAACCCAAGACCCTCCGCTGTTCCCGTCCGTTCACAGATGGGTTATGCGTCCGCAGTCATACATGGATGGCATTGCTGCAACCAAGCTCGAAACGCCAGGATTGTAAAACAAAGTTGTGGATATAAGTCAACGTCTTGACAAGACCCGGGCATTTGGGACCAGTGAGCCATCTTCCATACCCTCCACAGCCTTCTCCCCTCTACTCTATGCGCCATTAAACGACAACTCAATCCCGATAGTTGTGTGGTTTTTTTTTTGGTCGGCGTGCGTCCTTTGTACCTATTAATGGTTACCGCTCGTGTCCTCCCCCTTAATAGCCCACTGCGCCCGGCGCCTTCTCGTCTTTTCGCAGGCTAACCAGGAGCTCGCGGAACCTCTCCTTGCCCGAGCCCGCAGCCCCGCCCTTTGCGCCTTTACCACTAACGTCGATGAGCTTGGCAATGCGGTCCCAGCTCGTGCCGCCCGAAATGGTGTTCTGGCGGGATTCCAGAAACTCGTCGGCCTCCTTGCGGGTCTGCGCGATGAGCTTGTCCTTCTTGCTGTTGTAGTTTTCGTAAAAGTCGTCAATGTTTTGCTGGGCCTCCTTGATGGTCTCTTGGCGCTGCGTGGCAAACAGCTCGGCGCGCTTGGCGATGGCGTCGTCGCGGCGCTCGCGCCACTCCTTGATAACCTGAGGCTCTTCCTCATCGACGGGTTCTGCCGCGTAGCCGGAGTTGTAGGAGACCGAGGGGCCGACGGATGTAGCAATGCCCTGGATAACGGGTGTGTGTGATTAGCACGGGCTGGTTAGGTCAACATCTGACCAGATAAACCTCGACGATCATGGGGGTGAGCGAATCTGAGGACTGATGATCAGACCAGAAGAGTGCTTGGCTTGCTGGGCGATGCCATGTGTCTAACGGAGCGAAACGTACCCCGGACCCAATCTCTGGGAAATGAGACTCAAAGGTGGATTGCGCAGCAGAGTCTCCCCCAAGTAGATCGTCTTGAGCGGCGGAAAGCGCAGCAGCGTCGCCGCTGGTTGCAAACTGATCGGCATCGTCACCAAGCAGGGCCTTTTCTCGCGCGAGGAAATCGTCGGTCATGGGTCCAGCAGGGGCATCTGCAAGGCCGGATTGGGCTGTTGGCGCGAGCGTCAGTATCAGGCGCACCAGCCCTCAATACTGCTGCCTATAATTTTTTTGGTTCTCCACGGCTTCTGGAAGTTGATCTTACCGTCAGAGTCCAGCTCCTCGATTGACGGAAACCGGTCTGCCATTTTGAAGTCGACGGTCAGTGGATGGCGCGTGCAAAGTCGACAGTATCGGTTCTACGTTGTTTGTTATTCGTCGATGGATCTCGAGGTGGTGGGCCAACGTGTTATTGTATATCTAAAGAAGTTGGACGTCGTGTTGTACGTAGAGATAGATTGTGGCCAGCTGGGGCAGGCGGTGAAAAGCGGCAGTATCGAAACCGATTACGTGATACCGCTACCGTCAGCTTGCTTTGCGATATAAATGTGGTGGGTTTCCCTCTTTCATCTATCTTTGGGCAAGGTAATTACCATCCATCGGGATCCACGTCGTCCTTGTCGTGGGCCCGGGGATAGTACTACTGTAGACACTTCACAAACACCAATATACAGTACAGAAAAACCAAGAAAGCTCAAGTCAAAAGCTCAAGTCAAAAGCTCAAAGTCAAGCTCGTCGTCAAGCAAGCAATCAATCATCGCCTTGGCGTACGCTGTAGTTGAACACAACGAATTTCGCAACCATCCACACACACACACGCCTGCGCCCGTTGGCTTCGCGGGCTGTAGCGCGGAGCCCAGATCAGATACCTTTTGTCTTCCAGTTCACCCAACATGGCGTATAATGACGATGTCGTCCTGCAAAGGCTGTCCGCGCTGAATGAGACGCAGGACAGCATCACCACCACTTCCCAATGGGTGATGTTCCACAGGTATCCCCCCCTTGCCAAGCATGGCGGTTCTGGTCTTTTTATTATTTTTAATTTTTGGGGGGATTTTTTGGGTTACAGTGACATATCGAACCTTGTCTTGTCTTGCTGACATTCTACTGTTTTCGTGCATCATAGGCGCCATGCTGACCGGACGGTTCAACTATGGCTGGAAAGACTGAAGGACTCGCCCAGCATTAAGAGGCTGAATCTCATCTATCTCGCCAATGGTATGTCACGCACCCTCCAGAGTTGACACAGAAGTCCGAACCGACTAATGCATCGAATCAGATGTAGCTCAAATGTCCAAGAAGCGCCGCAAGGACGACTTCCTCGTTGCTTTTGCTCCCATCATTGCCGAGGCTACGGCCTTGGCATACAAGGGCGCCCCAGTGGATATTCGCAACAAGCTTATGCGGGTAGTTGACGTTTGGAGAGAGCGCGGCGTGTTTGAACCTCCCATCCAATCGGCTATCGAAGCCAGGATTCAAGGTGTGTTGGGTCGCGCGGATGCTCTCGTACACTCGGGATCTCTCCCCTCTCTCTCTTCCCCCCTCTCTCTCTCCCCCCCCCTCCCTCTCTCATGGTGCAGGCCCGCTCACAAACGGCATCTCAGAACTGGACAGGATCCGCACAGGCTCACAAGTCGCCACTTTTGGTGGCGCGTCGGGAGCGCCCGGAGCGGAAATCCCGCCCAAGCTCCAGGCACTCGTCAGGGCCTTCCAGGATACCCACAAACAGACGCTGCCGTTGAAGGCCAACACCGCGTCGGCCAACCAAGAGTACGACAAGCTCATGGGCCCGTCCAACGCGATGCCGCCTGCTCCCGTCTATGCGGCGCGCCTCAACGGCCTCCTCAAGACCCTCGCGGCGGCGGAGGGCACCGTTGCCGAATGCGTAAAGGCGCGCAAGCAGCTTGTCACGGAGCTGGAGTCTCTTCTCGCGACCAACAAGGCCGAGCTCGAGGAAGACGAACAGAGCCTCGGTTTGCTCAGCTCCCGCAAGACTGAGATCGAGGGCAAGAAGCACGAGGTTGAGCTTTCCATCATGCGCGGACTTGGGCCGGCCGACGGCCAGGATACGGAAATGTCCACCGTGTCAGAAGTCGGGGCGCCTGTCCCGGCTTTGGACCCACCCGAGATGGAGGCACTCACGCCTCCCACGGGTTACGCGTCGCCTGCTCACCTCCCGACACGCGCACATGACGACGACGCCGCACTTGACGAGGCGCAATATACGTCCAGCTGGCCAAACAAGAGGCGACGCGTCGACGATGACTTCCCAGACCTCAGCGGCGACGATGGCATCGATGCGGACGTCAGAGAGATGCTTCAAGAAGAGGGCTCGGTCCATTAGAATGTGCAAGGGTGGCTTGCATTTCCGCTCTGGATGGATGGTGGCAGTTGAGATCCCCAGAGACGAATCATCACAAGATCAAGGTGGGCGGACGTATTACGCATGTATTTGATGCATCACTGATGGTGGGTATAATTCGTGGAGATGGATGGGTGGTGTGCACAACGACATGTATATTATACTCTTCATAAGGATTTATCTCTGGATGCTCGGAGAGCTGGTCCACAGAGGTTGTCCACAAAGGTGATGTTTCTGGACGCCCCGCACCTTGGCGGCGAGGCTGCAGCCTTGTCGATGCTTCAAAAAAAAAATTCAATTTTTTTTTGAAAATTTTCTTACACCAAATTTCGTCACAAGCTTCCATCTCATGTATGACGGCCCGTAACCTGTCCTCTTGAAAGAAGGGCCCACCTCTCGAGCTCTCATCACTCGGCCCCCCATCGCCATGCAGCAAACCTTGGGCCCCAGGTTTTTCTGCATCGTCCCTCCTCGCTGAAGAGATCGAGTTTCTCCATTCGCCGCGCACGAAATCAATCGGAATCGCGCTGCCTTTTGCTTGCCTGTTGCTTGCCTGTGCCTCTGCCGATACTGAATCACAAACCACAAGCTCCCGCCATGGCGCCGCCGGGAGCAGCGGTCCGGATGCTGCTCCCCCAAGTGGCCTCCACGGCGCGAGATCCGGGAGCAAGAGCCGCGTTTGCAGGGCTGGGGTTGATCAAGGATATCCGGAGCGTGGGATTGGCAGCAATGAGCGCTCGTCCGGCTGCCTGGTTCTTTCCCATGGCGAAATCAGCCACGTCGTCCAAGTTTGGCCTGTGCTGCCAAGGAACCATGGGCGCCATCGGTCGCGCTGCTGTGTGGCAGAAGCCCACGTTTGTCTCTGTGAGTTCCTGACAGCGCGCTCTCTCTCCCCTGCACGAGGGAGGATGCAGCTGACCTTTACAAGTGCCTGGCCCAAGGTCTCCGCAGATACTCTGCCCAAGCTCCTGGGCCACCGCCTCCACCACCACCACCACCTGCTGCCCACAAGATAGCCGGATCAGAATCAGGCCCAGGCAAGGAAAAAAAGCAGCTTCTCGCCAAGAACGAGACAGAGACCGACCCTTCGGACTTTAAACGCAGCGACAAGGCCGCCAAGGCAGCCCAGATCAATCTCTCGGCAAAGCTCTCCAAGGAGAGCAAATCGCTCACAGATGCCGGGTTCCGTGACATTTGGCGGCTCGTCAAGCTCGCCAGACCCGAGCTCGGGCTTATGGTGCTTGCAGTTGTCCTGATGGGCTTCACGGCAGCGGTGTTCATGGCCATTCCCAAGATGTTTGGATCCATCGTCGACCTCGCGGCCAGGACGACGACCGAGGACATGCGCATATTCGGGCTGACGATGACGCAGTTTGGGGCTTGCTTCTTCGCCGCCATCAGCCTGAGCGCTCTCGCCACTTTCTGCCGGATATACCTGCTGCGCGTGGCCAGCGAGAGGGTGGTCGGCCGCCTGAGGAGACAGCTGTATCGGCACACGCTCAAGCAAGACGCCGAGTTCTTCGACGCCAACCGGGTCGGCGACCTTCTCTCGCGGCTGAGCACCGACTGTCTCGTCGTGGCCAAGTCGGTGGCGCAGAACACGAGCGACGGCATCAGGGCGACCATCTTCGGGCTCGGGGGCTTCGGGATGATGATGTACCTCAGCCCCACGCTGACGGCGGTGCTCTTCCTCGCGGCGCCCCCCGTCGCCGTGGGCACTTTCTTCTTTGGCCGCTTCTCCAAGAACATCAACCGCCAGATCTCCAAAAACGCCGGCACGCTGTCAAAGATTGGCGAGGAGAGGCTCGGCAACATCCGCACCAGCCAGGCGTTTGTGGGCGAGGTCCTCGAGATGCGCCGCTACAACAGGCAGATCAGGAAGATCCTCGACCTGGGCCTGCAGGAGGCGCGCGTCCAGGGCTACTGGTATTCGTCCAACACGTGGCTCTCCAACATGACCATCCTGGCCATGATGGTGCTCGGCGCCAACATGGTGCGCAACGGGACCGCCTCGGCGGGCGACCTCAGCTCCTTCATGATATACGCCGTCGTGGCCGGCACCAGCATCGGCACGCTGTCCAACTGGTACAACGAGCTCATGCGCGGCGCCGGCGCCGCCACCCGTCTGTTCGAGCTGCTCGACCGGAAACCGTCCATCCCACAGACGCTCGGCCGCAAGGTCACGTCGGCCCAGGGGGCCATCAAGTTCAGCGACGTCACGTTTGCCTACCCGACCCGCCCCGCCGTGCGCATATTCAACGGGCTCAGCTTTGAGATCCCCTCGGGCAGCAACGTCTGCATCGTCGGGCCCTCGGGGGGAGGCAAGTCGACCGTCGCGTCTCTGCTCCTGCGCTTCTACACGCCCACTTCTGGCGCCATCACCATCAAGGATGTTGACATATCGACCCTCAACCTCAAGTCGCTGCGCCGCCGCATCGGCATAGTCGCCCAGGAGCCGGTCTTGTTTTCCGGGACCATCTCGGAGAACATTGCGTACGGGAAACCCAACGCCACTCGCGCCGAGATCGTCGCGGCGGCCAAAAAGGCAAACTGCACGTTCATCGCAGACCTGCCCGACGGCCTCGAGACCGAAGTCGGCGCACGCGGCTCGCAGCTGTCCGGAGGGCAGAAGCAGCGCATCGCCATCGCTCGTGCGCTGATCAAGGACCCGGACATTTTGATCCTCGACGAGGCCACGTCGGCGCTTGACGCAGAGTCGGAGACGCTCGTCAACCAGGCCCTCACGAACCTGCTGAGCGGCGACAGCACCACCATATCCATCGCCCACCGGCTGTCGACCATCAAGCGTTCCGAAAAGATCATTGTGCTCAACTCGGAGGGGAGGGTTGCCGAGATCGGTGGCTTTGCCGAGCTCTCGGCTAACAAGGATAGCGCCTTTAGCAAGCTGATGGAGTGGCAGATGTACGGTGGTGATATCCCCGAGACGCAGCGCGTGAGGCCCAGGGTGTCGCAGGATGAGCAGATTGCGAGAGATCTGGAGGAGTATGACGAGCAGGACGAGCACGAGCACGAGCGCGAGCATGATGATGAGTACGGAAATGGCCAGGAGAGGAGGAGGCCATAGGGTTCCTGTTTGTGAGGAGTATATGCCACAAGGCCGCATGACCGGGAACCACATGTGTGCGACCAGACTTTGAAAGCCTTGCTCTGGGGGTCACTGTCGCCATCTACAGCCACAACCACTGCTATTGCCTATTGCATACAGCCGGCGGGCATGGGAAGTGGAATAAACGCCTTCACGTCATGGTTTGACCTGGGAGTGACCAGGCGGGAATTTTCCAGCGGAGGATGAGTCCATGCTGTTGTATGTATGTATGTATACGTGACGAGCTTGTGAGAAATATCCACTTCTTCATTGATGACTTTGCAGCTCACGATGATGGAGGAGCGAACGGTCTGAAGAGCAAAAGTGCAAGTGCAAATAGGGTAGCTTTGATGATGAGGGCTTTGGCTTTGGTCACGCCGGAGCATCTGTTGGCAACAAGGTGCAAAAGCAAGGCTTGTATGATGTTCTGAGGTGCGCGATCCCGAGTCACCAGGTGGGTCGGCAAGGCGGTCCCGTTGCTTTTGGCCACAACACAGCCCGCGGCTCTGCCGGTCTGTGAAGGGGTGGCGTGCAGTTTATAGAGGAGACAATCCCGGCTCATGTTCTGCTTTGTCGCTTGCTCTTTCTGGTCTCTCCCCGCCCCTTGTTATGTATGGTTAACATCTGCCCTTGAGGTTATATCTCCTTCTTCCTACGTTGATCACTAGAAGCGCAATCACCATCAACATGCTTTATTGTAGTAACCAGGGCTACTGGTTTTAGAAATAAATACATTTTTTATGCGTTTGGGTCTTATTTTGATAGACCCTAGTGAACTATGCTATCTTCTTCTATCCGTCTTTTTCGCCTCCGATAGTCCTTGGACCTTGCGATGTCGTTGTAATTAGGGGAAATAACGTCTTCTGCGTTTTCTCTCCTCTACTTTATCCAATAGCATATCTTTATCATCGGGTCTATTCTGCGAATTTTCTAGTCTGACAAATTTCATGCCAGTTCGTAGGGGTAATGTTCCATAGATTTTTTCGAATCCCAAGGAGTTCTTTTGTTTCCTGCACTGTGGGATAGTCCTCCTGGACCCGACGGTGTGGAATTCGGATGTTTTACGGGGATGGTCTGACGTGCCTTCTTATCCTCTGCTTTTGCGGGAGGAATTGGTGTGCTCTTCCTTAATGGAGGGCATTGTTCTATACTCGGCTCCTGAGTTCCAGAACCCGTTGTCAACGTCATGGATGGAAGACTTGAATACGATGAGGATGGACGACTTGAATGCGATGAGAATGGCCGAGACTGTGGATAACCAGTCGAGTGTTTGGAGGAGGAACTGGCTCGTGAAACTGGACGCGGTGGTGACCCAGGCCGTGAACAACTAGTCTGAGGCTGTGACTGACTAGGCGAAGGAGTCCCGGTGGTACTTGAGTCCGTACCCCCCCCATTATTTTTTCCAAATATCGTCGTAATTATCCCCATTTTCGCTGTTGGTACTATTTGTATGCTTCAATCGCGCATATATCTCAAAAGACGTTCTCGAGGTGATCGAACTGCGGGAGCCTTGCAAGGTGGGACGGGATAATGCAGGATCGAACGGATGGCGTCTGAAACAAGTTTGTCTGCGCTTGAAGGCCTTATATAGACTGGTACTCGGCAGCGATAAATGCGATAAATGAGGAGCCCACAGTACGGTTGGGTGGGACGAGTGTTGGCAGTAAAACCAGATATATAATTTCCTTTTCTCTAGTGAGCGGCTGCTGTGACGAAACAGGCCACCGAATGGGCCACAGCCGTACGGAACGATCGAAGAAAGATAACGGCCTTGAGGCCAGTTGACCGCAGCTGGCGCAGCTGGCATACCCATATAGCCAACTCTTTCCCCAATGTAAGATCTGTCGTCGCAGGACGCCTGGCATTATTCCCATCACCTTCTTGCGCCCGTATATGGAAAATGGACGTGGCATTCCCGTCGCACGAGACCCAGCTGTGTTTCTCCTTGAGGATTGACTTGGACGTCGCCCTAAAAGAGCTTCTCGTATTTCCCAGGAGTGTTAGCGACCAAAAGGACGTTATTTCCCCTAATTACAACGGCATCGCAAGGACTATGGACTGTCGGAGGCGAAAAGACGGATGGAAGATGATAGGATACTTCACTGGGGCTGCCTACGCGTCCGTTCCTACGATAAACTCATCTCGGTCCGGCCATCGAAGCTTCCTGTCAGTAGCAGCCGCTGGCGACGCCAACACCAGAAGCAGCCCAACAAGCACTGGCTGGTCTCGTTAATAAGTGCGAGGTCCTGTTTCGGCCGGTCAGCTTCCGGCCGGGGACGGGACAACAAGACTTGGAGGCCTTGCGCATGCTGCGTTAAGAAGCTTCCCGATGTGATAAGAAACTTGGTGCCTATTTCTCCATGACTAAAATTTCACTCGCCACCTGCCGCCAGTCGCCGCCAGCCGTCCACGCCGTCAAAACCGCCGACGTCGCCGTCCAAGCTCCGGCCCGCCCAACGACCAAACGAGCATGCTGGTGTCGGCCCAATGGCTCCAGAGGGCCGTGATCCTCGCGCGCGAAATAGCTGCCGTCCAAGAAACAATCAGCGCCGCCCAGCGAGCCCTGTTTTGCGAGCCCAGGCGACGCGCCAGCCCGGCCCTCCAGGTGCCCTCGCAGCAGCCCACCATCACCAGCACGCCTCCATCGTGCTCTTACGACGAGCGTCTGGCTGGCCTGGCAGACTCGGAGTGGGGCCCTCGGAGGCCTGCTGCCCCGCGGCCCAAGGTGGCACGGCAACTCCTCCAGCATCTCTCACGGTCCGAGCTGTTTGTTGTCGGAGGCCCCTCGCGGAACGGCAATGACGTGTGCGCGTGGCTCCGCCGGTTTCAGCTCGCGCGCCGTCTCGCCGGCGACGACGGCGTGCTTGCCGTGCTCGATCTGCTCTGCGAGACGCGCTGCGTGCCCGAGACGCGGGGCGAGTGGGCGGCGCATTTCTGGGGCGGCATGATGCAGGTCGCCGTCAAGACGCCCGGCAGTCTCAAAAAGGCCATCGGCCACGCCCTCTGGATGGCCGACGTCCACGACGTCCTCTGGCCGGACCTGTACGCCACCGTCATGCCTTTTCTTCTCGCGAGCCGCCGCTTCGCCTGGGCCCAAAAGTGCCACCTGCTGTTCGTCGACAGCGTCCCAGAGGCGCGCCGGTACCTGCCCGACGCTGCCACCCTCTCCGCCGTCCTGCAGCGCTTCGTCCTCGACCCGTCGCGCGCCATGCAGCACACGCTCCGGCTCGTCTACTGCAGGCAGCCGCACCGTACCATGTACGACGAGCTCATCCCCCTGGCCTACGGCCAAGGCACCACCCTCCTGGCGCGGTGGTGGAGGAGGCTGCTCGTGCAAAACGGCGATCTGCCCGTCCCCAACACAAGCTCGCCGTCGAGACCGTTTATCCTGTTCATGGACGCGTTTCTCCCCAACACGGTGCTCGCCGAGGCCGAGCATGCCGTCCTGAGCCAGGAACCGCCGCCGCAGGCGTCTCGGACCGATACGCAGCCGCCCATGCCCTCGTCGCTGCTGTCATGGAGCCTCCTCGCGCTGCGGGAGGAGCGCGGACCCGCAACCGACAGCTCGCTCGAGCTGCACTACGCCGACATGTTTGCTGCGACGCGCTCGTTCTCGCTCGAGAACATGGTTCGCATGATCCGCCACGACGGCGTCGATGAGCTGAGGCCGCTGGTCATACAGACCCTTGCGCGCAGGGAGCGCGACGCCCCTGCCATCGCCCGCGCAATCAGATTGTTTGCCGACGCCGGCATATCGCTGGGCGCATCGGCCTACGGGCGCATCGTCCAGGAGCTGGCCGACGCCGGCAAAACCGCCCACATCGCTGCCCTCCTCAGCAGCGACATCCACCCGGACGTCTACGACGACCACAACACCATCCTCCGCATCCTCCGCCAGCGGGCCGCCGCCAGCGACCTCGAGGGCTACCGCCACCTCCTGACCGTCGTGCTCGCTGCGGGACGGCGCTCCACGCACGCCATCATGAACGATATCCTCGGCGGGGCCGCGGGCAGGAGCATGGGCCGCGTGGCCGCCGTGCTCGACGACATGGCCGCCCTCGGCGTGCCCGTCTCGCACGAGGCCGCGAGCCTGCTGTTCCAGGGTTCCATAAACACCCTGGCGCCCAGCTGGCGCTCGGAGATCCGGCTTCCGGACCACGCCTTTGTGGCCGCGCTGCTGCGTGTCGCTCGTACGCTCTACAGGATGGGCCGGCCCATCCCTTCCAACAGGTGGCGCCACATGATCTACAGCCTCGGGCAGCGGGGGCGCATCGAGCACGTCGAGGCCATGTGCTTCTGTCTCGTGGACCAATATCGCCAGCAACGCCGACGACGGTGCTGGATACCGGTTGCCGGCAAGGATGTGCCGCCGCCGGCTCACGTCAGCCGCAGCCCCGAGGAGCTGCTGCTTCTTCCCTCGGACCTCTCGGCGTCGCACGCCATGTATCCGCTCAAACGCATCTTCACGCCCCCGCTGGTACGGGCCATCGTGAGGTGGGGGTTCACGCAGCCGCTCAGAAAGCCGGTACCATACGACACTACTCTGGGGAAACGACGGTCGATAGCCGACTTCGACATTGGCCGCGGCGTGAGGCTGATGCACGAGCTCCAGAAGCGGCGGGTTCACGTGTTAAATATCGTGCCCATTATACGCAATACGTTGATGTTCAGGTTCGCCTCGTTGCAGCTTGGGCGGAACATGGTCCTGCCATCAAGGATAGGAAAGGCCACTTGCTTGGACTACTTGCGAAGCTTACTCGACGACGCCCATGGGAGCACTCTGCTGCCGCAGGGCCCCGGGTTGCAGGGCAAGGTTGACCAGCTGGCTATGAAACGCGACATGAGCGAGGATGCCAGAGCGCCGTCAAAGGCATCCCGGCAGCGGCACAGGTGGAACCACAAAAGATTCATCCTCTCCAGCATGGCGCGTCGTCGAATGGGGAGGGGGACGGCGGCGACGACGTGGACAAGACACTAGTGTGGTCTTGGTGCAGAACAGCGGCAGCGATCGATTTATTTATATTTCCAAACAAAGCCAGCGACTTTCAGCCCGGATTGTGGATTTCTTCCGCGGAGGAGGCGGCCGCATCGAACACGGTTTCCTCCTCTGGGGTCGTGGCACTTGAGCGTTTCGGTTTTACGGCCAGTAATATGATCATGCCTACTATTATGAGCATCAGCAAGAGTATGATCTTGCGCTTCGTCGTCTTCTTTTGGTACCCCTCGGCAACGACAATCTCCTTCTCGGCGCCCTTGACATCGGTAGCCATGCGCTCAATGTTGTAGTCTATCCTGTCCAGCATGGTGCCCTGGTCGATGACCATGGCCTGGAGGTCGCGGAACAGATCCGACAGCTCAATGATGCCTTGGGCAATATCCTCGATCTCGCGCTCGCGTTGCTGGATGATGGCATCGTTGGAATGGAAGAGCTTCTGCTGCTGGATGGTCGACTGGGAGTAGGATCGGTCGGCATCGGACTCGAGGAGGGAGGGGTCGGCATCGTAGTAGCTGGGGAGGGGAGTCGAGGAGCGCTCTCCGGGCGCTGGTGTGCTGAGTCCGTTGAGATCGCGAAGCTCTGCACACACACACACACACACACAGCAAGGTCAGCCAGCCAGCCAGCCAGTAGTGTGGAAAGTGGGGGGGAGGAGGAGGAGGGGAAAGCGTGATGATGATGTACTCTTCAAGTATGCGCTCTGCTTTTTTCTGAAGCTTGTGCTGGCTTCTTGTACTCTCACCGCGAGCGAGACCTGGATGTTTTTCGCCATGGACTCCTCGGCCGGGCTGATGGTGCCGCTCTTTTTGGACTGGCGCACCATCTGCTCGACGCGCTTGATGCACTGCTGGCACTGGTGGAAGGCCCGGGTGATGTCCTGCGTCAGCCGCTCGATCTCGCCCTCCTCGGCGCGCTTGGTCTCGTCGTCGTTAAAGGCCGGCAGCACGTGCTTCTGGTGCAGGCGCTCGAGGGTCTGGCTCTTGCGGGCAACCGCGTCAAGCAGCTCGGCCACGTCGTCGGTCACGTCGGCCCAGCGCGGCGGCAGCACGTCCATCTCGATGACGACATCGCCGGAGGCGCTATACCGGTCCGAGTCGTCAAAGGCGCCGGACGAGAGCAGTCCCTGGCGATCCTCGCTCGTCCGGGCCGAGCCGGGAAAGGCGTCTGAGTAGCCATGGCGCGAGGACGAAGGGCCGGCGCCGACAGCGACGGCGAGGCTCTGGCCGTAGTTTTTTCGCTTGGTGGGGTGGTGTGCATAGGATTGTCGGTACGAGATGTAGCTGATGGAGGCGTAAGACTCTCTCTCTCTCTCGCGCGCCAAAGGATGGGAGGGTTGGTTACAGGTTGGTGCGATCTCGCCACATGGCGGACGCGAGCGAGGACGGCTCGGGGTCGTCGTCAGCGTCGGTTGGTTCGGTCGGTCGGTCACACGCTCCTGGAGCCCTACGGGTCTTGGGAGGATCTGCCAAAACGTGTTGATGTTGGCTTAGTGGCACAGCTGGGTTTTGAGATGGAGAAAATAGAATGACCACACGAGGCGTAGTCGAGGTTCGAGGTGGTGTACAGCTGACGTTGACGCTTTTGGTTGGGCAAGGGAGGGAGGACAAGAGGCCTAGAAGGCCGATCTAAGATTTAAAAACTCCTTAGCCAAGATTAGCGAGCAAACAGGGTAGTCGACCGTCCCAGGGTCTGTCTGTCTGTCTCTCTCTCTCACTCACTTTCTCTCTCGTCTCTCTCGTTGGATTGCGTTGGGAGAGATAACTGTGTAGATAGGCAGATAGACAATGGCTCCTTCCTTCTGCGCCTATGATAGACTGAGATAACCGCGCGCGATTCCCTCCTCATAGGCAGAATTAGCCGTCAGCCGCTAGCTGCTCCACATCACCACAACAACAACCACCACGAAAAAAATCACCACAAAGGTTGTCGTTTTTGTTATTCTCTCAGAAGCGGATGCAACCCTGCTAATAAAGGGATTTTTTTTACATATATATGTACATACATATAAATACCCAAAGTGTGGAGAGCGGCTGTCCCACTCGCTCGTACGGTGCCCAAGTTCAACGACCCCACTTCGCCCCCTTGGCACTGTTGTCCTTTTGATGCCTCGAGTTTGCTCCCCGCAAGCCAAGCTGAGCATTCCCTTCAACTTAATCTCTACGTCTCCCACCTTTCAGAACTTCTCCTCCACCCACACCGCACCGCACTCATCATCCTTTGCTCCCTGCTCCCTTTGCGCATTCGATTCGTGATTGAGCGACGACAATTCTTCTTTCTTTGCGAGCGAGTAATCATATCCGGGCTCTTTTGCTCTCTCCAGCGACCATGGTGCGTCTCTCTGCCCTGCCGTTCCCCGTCATGTCTCTCTTTCGTTGTCGTTGGCGATGCTGCTTGTTGTTGGTTGTTTGTTGATGCTGCCGGCGCGGTATACTTGTGCACTTGCTGGATCGGACCGTCATGTCCCTTTTTTTCTCTCTCTTCTTCTTCTGCTTCTGCTTCTTCGCTACGATCGTGAGGTTCAGTGCCATGGGTTGGTACTGATGCTGACGCTGTTCTGTCCCCCCCCGACTACAGGCCGATACTCTTACTGAGGAGCAGGTCTCCGAGTTCAAGGAAGCCTTTTCTCTCTTTGTAAGTTACTACTGCTACTTCTACTACTACTACTGTTGCTACGTTTTACCTCCCTGCGATGTCGTGCCCTTGCCCTGCCTGCCCTGCCCTGCTCTGCCCCTCGCTTTGCTGCCCCTCATCCTCACTCACCATCTCCGCCCAACCTCGTCGCTTCCCACGCCCTACCCCGCAAACGTCCATCGCGTCAGTCGTGCATGCTACGCGTCTTTGTAACATTGTTGCTGACCCTTCAACAGGACAAGGATGGCGACGGTTAGCACTTTGCCCCTCCCCTCCTTTTGGGCCATATTATTCGCTCGCGACGCCTCCCGTCAAACTCTGCCGCTTCGCCAGACATGGCTGCTCCATCCCACACCCACGCGCCCGTTGCTGACAATGCCCACCGCGCACAGGCCAAATCACCACAAAGGAGCTGGGCACCGTCATGCGCTCGCTCGGCCAGAACCCCTCAGAGTCTGAGCTTCAAGACATGATCAACGAGGTTGACGCTGACAACAACGGGACGATCGACTTCCCTGGTATGTGCCCTCGCGCCAAGCTTGAGCGTCGGAGCGCTCGACTGACTGCTGGACTGGATTGCAGAGTTCCTTACAATGATGGCCCGGAAAATGAAGGATACCGACTCAGAGGAGGAGATCCGGGAAGCGTTCAAGGTGCGTTGGCCTGAAATCGTTGGCAGATTGCTGCATCAGATTGCTGACAACTTGGAATGCAGGTCTTTGACCGCGACAACAACGGCTTCATTTCTGCAGCCGAGCTCCGCCACGTCATGACTTCGATCGGCGAAAAGCTTACGGACGACGAGGTCGACGAGATGATCCGGGAAGCCGATCAGGACGGTGACGGCCGCATCGACTGTGAGATCAACATCTGCACCACGTCATGTTCATCCGTCCACCGGATTGCCTGCTAATGCCTCCACCCGTTTTTTTTTTTTAGACAACGAGTTCGTCCAGCTCATGATGCAGAAGTAAACAGCTTCCTGCACCTCTTGTGCGCGGTTCAGGCGCTGCCGGATGTCATCTGTTTTCCTCTGGCGCCTTCCTTTCCTTGCATGATGAGATAGGAATCAGGGGCCATGGCATGTTACGTTTGGCGTAATGAGTGATGAAGTTATCGTCAGGGTCGATACCACTCCGCGCCGCCGCTCGAAACGACGGGATACTACAATTGGGGGAGGCGGGGGGGACAACTTAAACTTTATGATATATGGGATCAAGTTTAAAGCCACGTATGCACGCGCGACGAGGGCGAGAAGGCACTCGGTGCCTTTGCTTTCTTTCTTTTTCTTCTTGATATTCTTCTTTTTTTTTCTTCTTCCTTTTTTGGCTTGGCCTGGCTTGGCTGGGAGCGGCCTTGGCTTGACGAGACGAGAAGCTTATGTATTTTGATGATGGAGGATGTCCCCCTGCTGTCTCCGGTGTGTGGCTCTCTTCTCGGTTTTTTCGGGGCACTCGTACGACTTAGCAGCACAAAAGAAATGGGAAAAAAAGAAATGGAAAACAAGTGACCTACAGAGTATGAGCACGATTTTTGGCTTATCGTCGGTGACATGGTCGGTGACCTGGATGTGTCGTCTGGTCGGAATAGATTTGGGGGATGACGTAATCCCCCGGTTCAAGGCCGCTTTCAGATAAAACTAGATAACCCGTTTGCAGCTTCAGAGAAAGCCGCCTCCCAGAGAACAACACACTTCTCCCCGACTCGAGATCAATAGGGCAGTCGTGATATCATGACCTCGACTGCCACCTCCTGATAGACTTGGCACGCCCTGCCCAATCTTGACGCTTTCGGCGACGCCCTTGGATCAAGACGGGTGCGCACCGGCAGACATACAATACAGTATCTTGCTCTTCTTGAACGCCGCCCTGTCCCCATCGCGTTATCCGCACAAACTCATACCGTCAAGTTACTCAAGTACCCAGTGTGTCCGCTTCCGATCCTGTCCGCAGTCCCGCATTGGATGCTCCCCCTTTGAGCATCAGTATCTATCTACCGCCATCGCGTGCGCCCATCGAGAACCGGTTGATCAACATCGAGAGTCCTGCCAGCGGAGCGAGCCAGCTTCAAAGCCGTCGAGATGCTGGGTGGGTTGCGCCGCTGGCGCATCCTCATTGTCGTCTTTGTTTTTTGGGTGTTCTTTTGCTGGTACGCCTGGGGTCCCGGCAGCGCCATGATTGACTCGATCTCGGTGACCCACATGGGCGGCATCCCCGAGCCTCCCTCGCCCGTGTCCGCGCCGTCGGCTCCTTCGCCGCCCCCAAAGGCTGCTCTCACGGGCGACCTGCGCTACCAGAGGAAGAACCCCGACCGCTACCCTGTCGAGTCGCCGGTGGCGATCCCACCACCGCCGGTTGAAAAGACCAAGATCCCCCAGATCCAGGCGGCACGTCCTGCCGAGGACGACGCCGCCAGGGCCGTGCGGCTGGAGCGTCTCGGCAAGGTCAGGGAGAGTTTCAAGCACAGCTGGGACGGGTACACCAAGAACGCGTGGCTCAGGGACGAGGTGTCGCCCATCAGTGGCGAGGGCAAAGACACCTTTGGCGGATGGTCGGCCACAATGGTCGACTCGCTGGACTCGCTCTGGATTCTCGGGTTCGAGGACGAATTCAGGCGAGGCGTCGAGGCACTCGACTGGATCGACTTCACCACCAGTGCGACCAGCACCATCAACGTGTTCGAGACCACCATCCGGTATCTGGGCGGCTTCCTGGCCGCGTACGAGATAAGCGGGGGCAAGTACCCGGCCCTGCTGAAGAAGGCTGCCGAGGTGGGCGAGCTGCTGATGGGTGCCTTTGACACGCCAAACCGCATGCCTGTCACGCGGTGGGATTGGAAAGAGTATGATGCCGATTCCTCTTGTCCTCCCGTTCCGGCAACCAGTCCCGCAAGCTAACCAAGCGTCCGTCGTTCGTCGCGTGATTCCAGATACATGAGGGGCGCGCAGCAGACAGCCGGCAGCCAAGTCATTGTGGCGGAATTGGGATCGCTGGCGCTCGAGTTCACCAAGCTCTCGGAGCTCACGGGCAAGCCCGACTACTACGATGCCGTAAAGCGCATCCTGGACGAGTTTGAGCTCTCGCAGCCGCAGACAAAGCTCCCTGGAATGTGGCCCATCCTGGTGGACGCATCGGTGCCGTCGTTCCACAACTACAACGGCTTCACCATTGGCGGCATGTCCGACTCTCTCTACGAATACTTCCCCAAGCTCTACGTCCTGCTCTCCGGCCGTCTTGAGCAGCCCAGGAAGATGTACGAAAAATTCATCGACGTGGCCAAGGCGCACCTGTTCTGGAAGGCGCTGAACCCGGGCGACCACGACATTGTCATCGCGGGCGACGTCAGTGCCGAGCCCCCCTCCGAGGAGGGCGCTGCGGCCCTGGCCTACAAGTTCCGCGGGCAGCACCTGACATGCTTTGCCGGCGGCATGGTCGGTCTTGCCAGCCGCGTGTTTGACAGGCCCGACGACCTGGACACGGCGATCCGGCTCACGCGCGGCTGTGTCTGGGCGTACAACGCCACCCAGCAAAGGATCATGCCCGAGGTTTTCCACTTTGTCCCGTGCGGGCATTTCAACGACACGGCGCACGAGTGCAGGTACGACGAGGCCACGTGGCACAAGGCAGTTGGCGAGCGCTGGGGCACCAAGACGGCAGACGTCGCCGACGACGCCGAGCAGGCGTCGCTGCTCGAGCAGCAGATCGCCAACGCCATCAAGGGCGAGCGGCTCGCGCCTGGCATGGTCGAGGTCGAGGACCGGCGCTACGTCCTCAGGCCCGAGGCCATCGAGGCCGTGTTCATCATGTACCGTCTCACGGGCGACGCGAGCTGGGCCGAGACGGCGTGGGACATGTTTGAGCGCATCGACAGCATCACCCGCACGCCAATCGCGGCCGCTGCCATTGCTGACGTCACGGCCGACGAGCCAACGCAGACGGACCACATGGAGAGCTTCTGGCTTGCCGAGACGCTCAAGTATTTTGCCCTGGTGTTTTCGGAGTGGGACGTGGTGAGCCTGGACGAGTGGGTGCTCAATACGGAGGCGCACCCGCTGAAGAGGATGGCCGGATGAGATGCTGAGTTTTATATCCTGACATGTATAAAAGTTTCGATTCGTTCGTTTTTGTTCTCTGGATCATGCTTTTGATAGTCTATATACTGAGGTTCTAGCATGTCAGCTATGCCATACCACTACAGCTAGTACTTTACTGTATATAAATCACGTATATCAGATCCTGGAAATCCATACCCCCCTACGATTAGATCCCCAGTTAAATCACCCTCAGGGGTACAAAAATTACCCTTGCACCCCAGTAGTCTGTGGGAATTACGTCGGTTAAGCGTCGGTTAATAAAGACCTTTGAGGCTTGCCCCCACCTGATAGACTCGGCGAATCACGAACTTGCAGGTGTCAGTCAGTCCAAACAGCCAGCAGCTTATGACTGCAATCTACATAACATTGGATGCGAAGAAGCCAAATCCATCCATCCATCCAGAACCGCTCCATCTACAGCCTGCCTCTCTCCTGCCGTCCGCTACGGCGTCGATATCACCACCGTCAAAGACGACCCAGGCCAAGGTCGTGCGGGCCACGTCTCAACCATGACTTCCTGTACGATGCCATTTCTGCCAAAGCGTCTGCAGGGCCAGACACACGAGCAAGTGGGCTGGATCAAGTGGCTTACTCGCTCTTTGCATAGTAAAGCAGTTTATTCGCAATGTCAGGGCCGCCAAGACCATTGCAGACGAGAGGACCGTCATCCAGAAGGAGAGCGCGGCGATACGAGCGAGCTTCAAGGACGAGCGCGGCGATCGCGATCACAATATACGGTGATTTCCATCCAAAAAATAAAAATAAAAATAAAATAAATAAAACGTGCGCTAACTCGTGTTTCGTGCTGTGTCCAGACGAAACAATGTCGCCAAGCTGCTGTACCTGTTCACGCTGGGCGAAAAGACGCACTTTGGTCAGATTGAGTGCATCAAGCTCGTCGCCTCGCCACGGTTTGCCGACAAGCGGTTGGGACACCTGGCGACGAGCCTGCTTCTGGACGAGAACCAAGAGGTGCTGACGTTGGTGACGAACTCGTTGCAAAAGTAAGGCCGCGCGCACGTCTCCAAATATAAATATATATATGTATATTCTGACGCTTTGCGTGTTGCTGCAGTGACCTCGGACATGCGAACCAATACGTCGTGGGCCTCGCGCTCTGCACGCTCGGAAACATCGCCTCGGTCGAAATGTCGCGTGACCTGTTTGCCGAGATCGAGAAGCTCCTGTCGACGGCAAACCCGTACATCCGTCGCAAGGCCGCGCTCTGCGCCATGCGCATCTGCCGCAAGGTCCCCGACCTGCAGGAGCACTACATCGAGAAGGCCACGCAGCTGCTGTCGGACAGGAACCACGGCGTCTTG
>JAOYNU010134184.1:0-25044 GCA_026745395.1 Tympanopsis confertula | reverse complement strand
TTTTTATCGAGTTTTAGAATATAAATTTTTAGGGTGGCCAAAAGGGGGGGTGGCCAAAAGGGGGTGGGGGACTCTAAATAATAAGATTTATACTTATTAAAGATTAGAAGCCGATATTTACTATATATTTATTTCTATATAGATTTATCGAAGTACTTTAACTATTAAAGTACTAACTAGTAATTAATTTATATATTTTCCGATACTACGATAATTATACTTTTATTAAAGTCTTTCGGTATCTATTCGAATATAATATACTCTCTTATTATAATAATTATCGGATCTATTATATCTAAAATCGCGTTAATATACTCGATAGTAGAGATAAAGTCTTTATTATTAGGTTCGGTTAAAAGAGGTTTATAACCTTAGGGAATAATTAGATATAAATACTATATATTTAGTTTAAATATAATAGTAAAAAGGGGTATATAGAGATTTTTTTAATACTAGTTATACCTAAAAAAATACATTTTTTATCTATATTATAATAGTCTTCTAGAGGAATACCGTACTTTATAATAATATATTAATATAGATTACCCTAAGTAACGGCGTTAAAAGGCTTAAAGTATTAACGTATATTTTTATTAATTTAAACCCGATTATAGATAGAAATACTAGCCCTATATAACCTAACTTATTACTTATACTAAATTCCGACCGTATCGACCCCTATATTTAGACCTTCTAACGACTTTACTAAACTCTATCGATTACTTTTTATTTTAATTTTCTTTATTTACTTATATAAACTATATATTAAATTTATTATAATATAATAATTTTAAAAAGATATTAATATTAACTTCTTCTATATTATTATCCTCTTATAAAACTTTTAATAGGCTTTATATTTTATCGAGGTTTACCTCGATTAAACTAACTAAGACGAGTTTCTTATAGCTTTTCTATAAAAGAGCTAGTAGTTTATTTCTCCCTAATTTTCTAACTTTTATAATAGTAGTTTTAGTAAAATTAAATACTAATACTATAGTATTCTTTTTAAAAACCCGGGAAAAAAAGGAAAAAAATATCCGTTTTAGCGGATTTAGTAGTTATTTTTATTATATTAGCGAGTAAAAGTAATTTAAATAAGTTTATAAGTATTTAAATAATTTTAAATAATTTTAATAGAAAATAATATAAAATCTCTAAAGAGAAAGCCCTCTTTTTATACTAATAAAAACTCCTCTTATAGCTAGTAGTAATAGAGTTTTCTATATAATTTACTCGGTAATATATAAAGAGACTTTCGGATATATAAGGGTTAAATTCTAGTTATTTAGGATTTAGTTTTCTTTAGTATAATTACGAAAATTTATAACGAAAATTTATTAAATTTATACTAGTTACTAAACTTTAAAAATAAAAAGTATTAGGGTTTACTATTTTTTTTATCTTAGTATAGCTCGAATAGGTTTAAAATCTATCCGGCTATATGAATCTTTAATTATAAATATTAATATAGATTAAAATAACCCTAGATTATAGTTTTATTAGCGGTATCTTTTCGTACTTATAGTATAGTATAGTACTAGCGATATTCGAGATCTCGATAATAGCTTAAATATTTAAGATATTAGCGCTTACTTAGAACTATTTTATCTCCGTATATTATAAAGATATCCGTAGTAAGTTATAAAGTATAAATAAAGATATTAGTTACTTTTAATCGAGTAAGTAATAGTAAATATAACTTAAAGAAGTTTCTTTCTAAATTAATAAAAACTACTAATCGATTTACTTATCCGAAGTAGACTTTTTTCTATATATTCGGCTATATAGTATAGTATAAGGTATCTTAAATCTACGAGTAATTAATTAAAAGTTAAGGCTTATTACTATGTAAAACTCGGCGATTACCGCTTAAATTTTAATTTTTTTCTATCGCTATTATACGATAAAATTAGTTTTAGAAGAAAGCTAAAATTATATCTAATTAGATAATATTAAAATTATCTATTTAATAACACTTATTTTTATAATTAAAGATTCGTATAGCTGGATAGATTTTAAACCTATCCGAGCTATGCCACGATAAAAAAATACAGTAAGACGTAATACCCTCTATTTTTAAAGCTCAGTAACCGGTATAATACTACTTATTATAAGTAAAAAGAGGTATCTAAAGCGGTAAAGGTAGCTATATATAAGAGTAGGGTTACGGCTATTTGTTAGGGGCTACGTTTCTATAGGGTTATAGTTATTATAATTTAATTAGAGATATTACCGAGTACCTCTATATCGATTCGAAGTTTTATACGAGTTTTACTTTACTAGTTTCGATACTCTAATTTAAAACTATTAAACTCGGTAAGTAAGGGTAAATAAGTAGGTATCTCTATTCTAATAAGTATAAGGAGTAGGATAAGTAGTATTAAAGAAAAAGTACTAAAGCGAATAGTTCTAATAATTTCGGTAATTCTACGTATAAGTAGTTTAGTAGTTATTATAATATCCTTTTTAATATAAATATTATTAAAGTCTACTATAGCGGTAATTAGTATTTAGAAGTAGTATTAAAAATATAGATCGCCTATTAGAAGCTCTTATTAATTTATTATTAATTAACTCGTTATATAAGGAATTAGAGGTATAATTCGACTAAATAGAAGCCTAAATAGCTTAAGTAGAAGCCTAGATAGTTTAATCGGAGGTATACGAATTACCTAATTTCGGAAGTATATAAAGTACTTAATTTAATTAATTTATTAAAAACGAGGAATAGTACTCTAGAAAAATAGAGGAATAGTAGTTTATAACTACTAAAAACCTTAAAAGGTTATCTAATTAATTATTAATAGTAATATACTATAAATAGTAGTTAAGGGTACCGATAGACTTTTATTAGTTAGATAACGAGAGTAAGCTAAAACGAAGCTCTCGTATAATTTAAAGTAGGGCTTCCTAGCTCGTGACGTAGTTACGTAGCCATAATATAACCTCTTAGGTCTAACGGGTCTTACCTCGTAATAATCAATAAGGTATAAATCCTAATAAGGGTTTTATAAGATAATAATATTATAGAGAATATTAGAATGAATAACTTCTTAGTAGATATAACTAGTAGTAAGTTTAATATATAGTCACTATAGGCGACGTTTCCCACCGCATAATTTTTGTAAAGGGTTAAGACCCTTCCGAAGCCTCGGCTACGCCCTTGCTAATCGTACGTAACCATACGTATATTAGTTATTAGTCACGTAATCCTTTTAATATTATCCGGTACCCCGTTATCTTCGCCGCCGTCTAGTTCTACGAATACTAGTTAGATCGATAGAAGAATACTACCCCTAGAACTAGAAGAACTTAGGCTCTTAAACGAACCTACTTTCGACTTAATAGCTCGACTATTAAGTTAAGTAATCTATAGTAGTATATTCTAGAACCCCAGTATAGAAAAACCCTATACCTAAATATTAATTTCCTACTAGTTTTTCGATAGTATAAATACTATAAATAGAACCGGTTCCCTAAATTTAATAGCTTAGTCGAAGACCTAGAAAAGTAAAATTAATAAAAAATTAAAAGAATTATTAGTATAAGATAAATAGAAAAAGGAAATAAAAAGAATATCTAGTAAAATAGGAAAGATAATTAGATTAATATAATACTTAGGTAAAAAAAAAGGATATAAATACCCTAGAAATAGTTAAAGAATTCGAGAAAAAATAAAAGTAATAACTTATATAGAATATATAGTAACTACACCCCTACAGGAACGTACCCCCTAACGAATAGCTATAACCCTACTCTTATATATGTTGCGGGGTAAGACCCGTTAGACCTAAGAGGTCATATTATGGTCACGTGACTATATTACGAGCTAGGGAAGCCCTACTTTAGATCCTATAAGAGTTTCGTTTTAGCTTACTCTTATTATCTAATTAATAAAGGTCTATTAGTACTTTAAATTATTATTTATAGTATATTACTATTAATAATTAATTAAATTACTTTTTTAAAAAAAATTTATTACTTTTTAAATTAATAATATAATTTCTTCTAAAATTTAATTCTTTATTATAAATAAGTTAATTAATTTAAATACTTTATATATTTCTAAACTAGGTAATCCGTATACCTCCGATTAAGTAATCTAAACTTCTATTTAAATTATCTAGGTTTCTATTTAAATAACCTATACTTTTAATTCCTCGTATAGCGAGTTAATTAATACTAAGTTAATAAGAACTTCTAATAGGCGATTTATACTTTTAATACTATTTATAAATACCGATTACTTCTATAATAAACCCCGAGAATACTTATATTAAAAACGATATTATAATAATTACTAAGCTATTTATAGAATTACTAAGATTATTAGATTTATTTATTTCTATACTTTTTTCTCTAATACTTATTATTTTATTTCTTATACTTACTAGAATAGAAATATATACTTATTTACCCTTATTCGCTAAGTTCGATAATTCTAAATTAAAAAATTAAAACTAGTAAAATAAAACTCGTATAAAATTTCGAATCGATATAGAAGTACTTAGTAGTATTTCTAATTAGATTATTATTCTCCTTATAGTTTTAAAAAGTTTAGCTAATAGAAATTATACTTTTTTTATTAGTACTAAATTTAAAAAAGAAATACCTCTATTCTCGAATATCTAGATTTATTTAAACTATTTATATACTAATTTTAATTACGAATATACTACTTATACTAAATAAACTAACTTAAAGTAAAGAACTTCGGATTTTAATATTTATTATACTAAATTCGAATACCTATTAATAGAAGCTAATAAATTAAAATTAATTAAAAATATTAAAATTAATAACCTCTATTATAGTATAAATTAGTTAATTTAAAGTACTATTATTAGTAAAACTATTAAAAATATATTCGTAGAATAAGTCTAATATTACTATTATATTTAAATTAATTTATAAGTATTAAAAGCTTTTTCTATTATCTATATTATACTATATCTACTATTTTTTACTTATAGTAGTACTACTATTATTATCCTTACTACTCTTTTATTTTATAATTTTATAAATATCGATTTAAATTTTATTTTTATATAAACTTTTATTTAATATATTTATAAAAATACGCCGAATTTAAATAAATACTTTATTAATTTAGGCTTTTTTTTAGACTTTTAATATTATAAAAAGTACTCGAAATAGGTAATATAAGAGGAAATATTATACTAAAAAATAACTAGTCTTTACTTCTATTATAGATATTTAGGTTATATAATTACTTTTTATCTTTTAAATATACTTTAGAAAAATAAGAAAATTTTTATTAAAATTACTATTTTTTATATTAAATTTATTTTTAATACTACTATTAAAGAACTAGAAAACTAATTACTTTTATACTAAATCGTATATAAAAATATAAAAAAAAATTAATTAAAATACTAAAAGTACTAAGATAAAATTAAAAAAAAATTCTTTTTTTAAAAATAAATATTATAATTAATTAGATAAACTATACGAAATACTTATTCGATTTAAATTATTTTTTTAGTATTTTAATTAATAATAAACTAATAAACTATTTAAATTTTTTAAATTTTAAAATAAAACCTAGAATATTAAAAAGAATTACTAGAATTACTAGAACTATAAATAAAATAGTTTACTTCGAAATAGATATCGAAAATTATCGCTAGTACTACTAATACGCCTATTATATAGTTAAAATAAGTCGAGACCTAATACTAGGGTTTTTATAATTTATAGAAAATAGGGTTACTTATAATAAATTAGTAAATACTACTTTTATCTTAACTTATAAAATTATTATCTACTACTCGAAAGAATTTATTTATAGTACTAAACTAGTAATTATAATTATTATAATTATTAAAATCTAGTATACGAAAAAATAAGATCCGAGAACTTTTAAAATTTTCGCTATTAATTTAAAAGATATCGAATATACTCTTAAGAATAAGAAAAAACTAATATTAGAGTAAATTCATAAATACCTACTATTTTAATATACTTAATTTTAAAATACTTTTATATATAATTAAGAAAAACTACTACTTTATTAAAATAAGTTAGATATAAATATCGAACTAATTAAAAGAATTAATAAAAGGGATTTAAGAGTACTATAAAGACTTTTATATAATATATTATAAGACGAACTTCTTATATTACGAAAGATTTTAATAGACTTCTTAGAAAAAGGTTTTATATATACTAATTAATTAACTACTACTACTTTTATACTATTTACTTATAAACCCGGTAAAAAGTTACGATTTTATATTAATTATAAAACTCTAAATAGCCTTATAAAGCGCGATTATTACCTTCTACTACTAATCGGAAAAACTTTATATTAGATTAGAATAATTAAATAGTATATAAAACTCGATATAAGAGTAGTATTCTACTAAATCCGTATAACTAATAAAGATATTTAGAAAACGGCTTTTTATATATACTATAATTTATTTAAATAAATTATTACTTTTTTTAGTCTTATAAACGGTTTTTTTATATTCTAATAGTTTATAAACTAGGTCTTTTATAATTTTCTTAATTACTATATTTTAATTTATATAGATAATATTTTTATCTATACGGATAATACCCTCGAAAAATATCGGATTTAAGTAAAAGAAATATTCTTATATCTCGAAAAAGTTAATTTATATTTAGATATTTTAAAATATAAATTTAAAATTAAAAGTATTAAGTATTTTAATTTAATCGTTATAGCTAAAGAAAGTATATTAATAAATTATACTAAAATCGCTATTATCTACGAATAAAAAACTCTTATAAGTATAAGAAGTATAAAGGGATTTATTAGTTTTACTAACTACTACTATAAGTTTATATAAGACTTTAATAAATTTATAAACCCGTTTTACTAATTTATAAAAAAAGATATAGTATTCGAGTAATTAGAAACTATATAAAAGGCTTTTAAGATTTTTAAAGAATATTTTTTTAGCGGGTAGGGTATTCGCCTATTAGGACCCGGACTAAAATATATATATCGAATACCGGTTACTGAGCTTTAAAGACAGAGGGTATCACGTCTTACTGTATTTTTTTTTATCGTAGCATAGCTCGGATAGGTTTAAAATCTATCCGGCTATACGAATCTTTAATTATAAAAAAATATATATATATATCGAATATAATACTTTTAGATTTACTATTAGAGGATAATTAATTTAACGATATAATACTCTTTAGTACTCTATTACTTTTTTTTATATAAAATAATACTAACCGAATAGAACTACCTAATTTATAATAAAGAACTCTTCTTAATTATTACTAGAATTACTAAATAATATATAAAATTATATAAATTAACTTCTTTAATAATAATTATAAATTATAATAATTTAGAATACTTCTATAAGAAAAGATACTTATTAGAATACTAAGTATATTAGATAGAGTTATTAGAAATACTATTTTAATAGAAAATAGTTTATAAGCCGGGTAAATTATTATAAATCTTAAATACTTTCTCGTATATAAATTTTTATAATAATAATTCTAAATATACTAAAAACCGATATTTATAGTTCTAGAAAAAGATTTAGGATTTTATTATAATAATTTTAGAAATAAATACTAAAACTTAATTTTTTCGCTAATTAGAATTTCGAGATTTATAAGAAATTATAAGAGTAATAGACTTTTTATACGAAGAACTAATATAATTAGTTCTAGAAAAAGTACTAATATTCCTTTTAAAGCTTATACCTTTTATAATAGCTTAGATCTTAGAAGCTTTAGTCGATAAATTTTACTTCTTTTTATATAGTAAATTATAAATCCTAAATTATAAACTCTTCTATATAGTACTTATTTAATAGTATTATAATTTAATTATCGGAAAATACTTTAAGTATAAAACCTTTATTTCTATACTCGTATAATAATTCTTCTAATTTAAACTCGGAATAGATATTCGTAAATTCGTAAAAACCTATTTAATATATTATAGAAATAAGATTTAAAAGTAAAAAAAGTATAATTTATTATAACTTTTACCGATACTATTATAAAAATAAGCTTTTATTTTAATAGATTTTATAATATATCTATTAAATAAATAGGGTTATAAGTAACTATTAGTAGTTATAAACCGCTTTTTTAGAAGCCCTATACTAATATTATTATAAATAAGGGAAGTAGATTATATAATTAAAGCTTTTTTAATTTATATTTATATATACTATAAACTTTTTAAATTAATTATCTTAGATAGAAGGGGATAATAAATTAACGGTTTTTAGAAATACTTCTACGAGCTACTAAAAATCGAAAAAAAGTTCTTAACTACCTATTATTTATAAACTAATAGTATTATTAAGAGGATAAATTAAGAAATATAATAATTCTTATATTACTATATTACTTTTAGTTAATAAGATTAGGCCTTATAATTACTAGTAATTTAATTAGTTTTTAGTAATCGGCTTTAGTACTTAAGAAAAAGTATTTTACTTTTTTTTTACTACTTATAAATATAATATTAAACCGATTTAAATAAATAAAAATTAGAACTAGCCTAGTAGTAAATACTTTATAGCCGAAAGTATAATTTCGAAGTTCTAAGAAATCTAATAATAGGTAATTACTACTCTCGTAAATAATTAATAAATAATAGAAAAATAAACTAATCGATATAGATATATTATTAAGAACTTTAAAATAAGTAATTAAATATAATTAAACTTTAGAATTATTTAAATAAAGTATTTAAGTAAAAAATTAAACTAGTTATATACGAAATATACTATTACGAATATAATTACGCCGAATATCTACGAATTAAATATCCCTACTAGTATTTATAATTACTTTTATTCGGATTTTTTATATTTAGTAGAATATAAAAGCCTATTATTATAATAGTTTTACGATAATATAACCCTATTAATTATAATTAATAGAGAATACGAATTCTAAATAGAGGTAATTTTATATACTAGAAAAAGATAAAATAAGTATATTATATAAGTAAAATAAATAAATTACGAAACCCCTACTCCTATAAGTTTAGAAAATATCGAAAGTATTATAATTTTAGATAATTAAAAAGCGAAGTAGGGGAGTATTTAATAGAATAATAGACTAAAAGAGTATTATCTAATAAGAACTAGGTATTTAAAAGTATAATAAAAGAAGTTTAAAACTATAAAAAAATAGAAAGAAAAAGGGTATTATTATAAGGTAAGACCTATTAGACCTAAGAGGTTATATTATAATTATATAATTATATTACGAGCTAGGGAAGCCCTACTTTAGATCTTACGAGAGCTTCGTTTTAGCTTACTCTTATTATCTAATTAATAAAGGTCTATCGGTACCCTAAACTACTATTTACAGCGCGTTGCCGTCAATAATATCTACTTACTTTTACCGCTTTAAATACCTCTTTTTACCTACGATAAGTAGTATTAAATAGATAATTTTAATATTATTTAATTAGTTTTAATTTTAACTTTCTTCTAATACTAATTTTATCGTATAATAGTACTAAAAAAAGTAAAATTTAAGTAGTAATTACTAACTTTCGTACGGTAATAAGCCCTAACTTTCGATTAATTACTCGAAGAAGAAGCCTTTTAAATAGAGATAAAAGAAGAAAAAAAGCTATATAAAAAGTAAAAGTATTAGTACTTTATAGAAAAATTAAAATTACGAAGTTAGTATAATATAATTTTAAAATAAGTTTTAAAGTATTTAATTAAATATATTTTTTAATAATATAAATTATCTACTAATTAATCTACTTTTCTATTATATTCGTAAGCCTTTTATAGGTATTTAATTCCTTTTAGTAGTAATTAAAATACGTTATTTAAAGCTATTCGTAGGGGCTATTCGATAGGTGGTAAGTTCCTATAAGGGTGTAGTCACTATAATTATCTATAGCCGATAAAAGCTATTATTTAAGTTATATAAGTAGAAAGAACTAGGGATAAGATTAAAATAAACCTAATACTGATACCTATATATTTTAATAATATAAGTTCGATTCCCTATACCGAGGCGAATATAATTAGAAAAGAAAAATAAAACCGAAAAATAATTTTACTATATATTTGGATTAAGATAAATTAACGAGGAAAGTACTAGAATATACTTACCTTAGCAAGAAAAAACTATTACTAGACTATTTTCTATAGTAATAAAGAGATCTAGAGAATACTAATATATTTACTAAGTATTACTACCTCGTAGAAACCTCGTACCTAAAAATATTCCATTAAAATACTACTTTATTATATTTATTTATAATTAAAGATTTGTATAGCCGGATAGATTTTAAACCTATCCGAGCTATACTACGATAAAGAAATATAGTAAGATATAATACCTTCTATTTTTAAAGTTTAATAACTAGTATAAATTTAATAAATTTTTATAATAAACTTTTATAATTATACTAAAAAAAGCTAAATTTTAAATAACTAGAATTTAATTTTTATATATTTAAAAGTCTCCTTATATATTACGGAGTAAATTATATAGAAAACTCTATTACTACTAGCTATAAGAGGAGCCCTTATTAGTATAAGAAAGGGCTTTCTCTCTAGAGATTTTATACTATTTTTTATTAGATTTAAATAGATTTATTTAAATACCTATAAATTTATTTAAATTACTTTTACTTATTAATATTATAAAAATACTAGTTATTAAGAAAATCTTCTACCCCTTTTTCTTTAAATTTATTATAAAAAATACTAAAATTATATTATATATTTTTACTAAAGTTAATATCGATATTAGTAAATTAAATAACGAGGATTTATTCGTTTTTTTAGAGAAAGGCTACGAGAAACTCGTAGTAGCCGGTTTAATTAAAATCGATATTAATAAGGTACGAAGCCTAATAAAGGCTTTACGAGAAGATAATATCGTAGAGGATATTAGAGTAAATAACTTCTTAGTAGATATAACTAATAATAAGTTTAATATATAATTAATATAAGTAGTTAAAGAAATTTAAGATAAAAAGTAATCGATAAAGTTAAGTAAGGTTATCGGAGGGTACGTAGGGCTCGATATAGTTAGAATTTCTAAAGTATAGGTAATAAATTAGTTTATATAGGGCTAGCGTTTCTATCTATAATCGGGTATAAATTAATAAAAAGATAAGTTAATACTTTAAACCTTTTAACGCCGTTGCTCAGGGCAATTATTATATTCATATTATCGATAGTTTACTAGCCTACTATTTATTACGCTTATTTATCTTATATATTTTATTTATCTAACCGGTATACGTATAGAGCGACTAGGTCGTATTATAATATCTATCCATAGCGAGGTATTTCGTAGGAAAACTACTATAATCCTAATAATATACTCTTTAATTATACTTATATTACGAGTAGTTAGACTATACTTATATCGCGTTATATTAAAACTCTTTAATAACTATAGTCCTATCGCTATAACTCCGTTATCTTTTACTTAGAGTCCTAGTAGATTATTCTATTATATAAATCTATCGCCGAAGAGCCGCCCTCGCTATTACTATATAATCTATACTTTAGTCGTACTCTATAAGTATATACTATATATCTAGCGTATATCGCGTATTTAAACTATTTCGTAATTTAATTCTTTAGATTCGTTTAGGTCTATTAGTCCTACTAGAATACTAGAATAGCTTAATTTTACGTAGTCCTAATATCGACTAGCCCGGGTCTATCTAAAAATACTCTATATATAGCTTTATTTAAAATAGTAGTTTTAACTTTATATTTATACGAGGTATACTAAGTAAAGTACGTATATTATAGAGGGGATAGTGTATTTAAAATAACTATAAGAACGAGTTATAATATATACCTTACTACTATCGAAAAGTCGCCTACTATATTAGTATAAGTAAGTGTAGTTTTTAAGAAAACTAGCTAGGTTAAAACTAAAATTAATATAAAGGATAAGGTAGTTTTTACTAGCGATATTAGCTATTTATACCGGTATACCGAAGTATAACGGTCTACGTAAGAGGTGAACCTTTTTACGTAGAATGAGATTATATTCTAAACTAAAGAGAAGAGAAGGAAGAAGGAGACCCTATAGGAGGCGTAAAGTTCTTTATATATAGCGAAAGACCCCTAAAAGGTCCGGAGAAATCCGTATAGTTCTATAAGCCTAGACTTAGGTCTAGGTTTAATAGAAGAAGCTAGTAATATATTTTAGTACTTAGAGATATAGTATTTTAATAGTATCTTATACTATTAGAAGATTAGTAGGAAACTAGTACTTAAGTATAGGGTTTCCTTATATTAGGGTTTTAGAATATACTATTATTAATTACTAGTTCGATAATTAAATTACTAAGTCGAAAATAAGTTTTTTTAAAATACTTAAGTTCTCCTAGTTCTAGAGGTAGTATTTTCTTATCGATCTAACTAGTATTCGTAGAGCTAGACGGTAGTAAAGATAACGGGTACTAGATAATATTAAAAGGACTATATAACTAATAACTAAACTACGTATAAGGTTATATATAATTAGTAAGGGTATAACTAAGGTTTTTAGAAAAGTCTTAACTTTTTATATTAGCCCCTCTCTCCTACCCTCTTTTCTAGGGTTTTATAGCCTATAGAACTTCTAAAAGACTAGATTCGTAGACTTCTAGAGCTTCGGTATCTAAAAAGTCTTCTAGTAGTTTTTTAGTAAATTCTATATAACTTTTCTACTTAACTAGAATACTAAAATAGCTATTTTTAGATCGGTAATACTATAAGATTTTTTCTATAACCTACTCCTTTTTAATATAGTTATTAGAGGCTTTTAATAGTTAAATAAAGGGTAGTTCCGGGTAGGCTATCTCTTAGGAAAGAAGTAGGTCTTCGGAAACTCGATATAGAAGATCTATATAAAAAATAAAGTAAATTCTAGGGGGGGTATCTAATTAAATAGTATAAGATCTTACTAGATTTATAACTTTATATAGTAGGGCTATCTAGTCTAGTTTCTTTAAGGGTCTAATAGTTCTAATATTCTTTAAATATAGTAGAACTCTATCCCCTATCTTATAGGATTCTAAGGCCTATTATAATTAGTTCGCGTATTTTTCTTAGGTTTTTTAAGTATTTACTATTACTACTACTACTAAATTATAGTAATTTCTTAATTTTCTAACCTATTCGTATCCCTTTTCGGCCGGAGAGATAGTAGATCCGGTAGAAGTCCTTATATTAGGTTCTAAGGTCTCGAAATAATATCTATAGCTTAAGAAGAACGGGTAGAATCCGGTAGATATAGATTTAGTTATTAAAAGCGAGTATCGTACTAGGTAGTAATATATCCTAGTTATACTAATTAAACGAGTAGAATATCTATAAGTAAACCTCTAGTTCTATATTTAAATATTCCGTAGATCCGTCGGTCTAAGGATAAAAGGCCGTAGATAAATACCTTTAAATTCCTAAAATCCGGTAAACTAGGGTCCTCTATCGGAAACTATAGCGCGGGGGAGTCCGTAGTATATATAGATATACTATAGAAAAGCGTAGGCGATATCCGGGGCCTCTATCGACTTTATAAGTATAAATATAGGGCTTTTCGTAAGTCTATTTATAACTACTAGTATAGTAGACCTATTAGAAGTTTTAAAGAAGTCTACTATAAAATCTATAAATAGTTCTTACTAGGATCGTTCCGGAATAAGTAATGGTTTTAGAAGACCTTTTTTCTAATCTCTATAGACTTTACTTTACGAATAGATCTAGTAGTTCCGCGTAAAACGACGTATATCGGAGGATAGACCCGGCTACGTATAGTACTTAGAAACTAGATCTCTCGTAACTTCTCTACCGGGGTAGCCGGTATAACGGTCTACGTAAGAGGTGAACCTTTTTACGTAGAATGAGATTATATTCTAAACTAAAGAGAGGAGAAGAAAGAAAGAGACCCTATAGGAGGCGTAGGGTTTTTTATATATAGCGAAGGACTTTTAAAGGGTTTAGAGAAGTCTATATAGTTCTATAAGCCTAGACCTAGGTCTAAGTTCGATAGAAGAGGCTAGTAATATATCTTAGTACTTAGAGATATAGTATTTAAATAGTATTTTATACTATCGGAAGACTAGTAGGAAGCTAGTACTTAAATATATAGTTTCCTTATACTAGGGTTCTAGAATATACTATTATCGATTACTAGTTCGATAATTAAACTATTAAATCGAAAATAAATTCTTTAGAACGCCTAAGTTCTCCTAGTTCTAGAGGTAGTATTTTTTTATCGATCTAACTAGTATTCGTAGAACTAGATAGCGGTAAAGATAATAAAGTATCGGATAATATTAAAAAGGTTATATAGTTAATAACTAATCTATATATAGGGCTATATATAATTAGTAAGAGTATAGCCGAGGCTTTAGAAAAGTCTTAACTTTTTATATTAGCCCCTCTCCCCCCCCCCCCTTTTTCTAAGGTTTCGTAGCCTATAGAACTTCTAAAAAACTAGATTTATAAATTTCTAGAGCTTCGGTATCTAGAAAGTCTTCTAGGGGTTTTTTAATAAATTCTATATAATTTTTCTACTTAATTAGAATACTAAAATAACTATTTCTAATTCGGTAGTATTATAAAAAAATTTCTATAACTTACTCTCCTTCTATATAATTATTAGAAGTTTCTAATAGTTAGATAAAAGGTAGTTATAAGTAGATTATATCTTAGGAAAGAAGTAGGTTTTCGGAAGTTTAGCGTAGAAGATCTATATAGAAAATAGGGTAGATTCTAAGAGGGGTATTAAAGTAAATAGTATATAATCCTACTAGACTTATTACCTTATATAGTAGGGTTATCTAGTTTAGTTTTTTCGATAGTCTAATAGTTCTAATATTCTTTAAATATAGTAGAACTCTATTCCCTATTTTATAGGATTCTAATACTTATTATAACTAGTTTATATATTTCTTTTAGGTTTTTTAAGTATCTACTATTACTATTACTATTAAATCGTAGTAATTTCTTAGTTTTCTAACCTATTTACGCCTTTTTTCGGCTAGGGATATAGTAGATCTAGTAGAAGATTTTATATTAGGTTCTAGGGTCTCGAAGTAGTATCTATAACTTAAGAATAACGGGGAGAATTTAGTAGATATAAATTTTTAATTACTAAAAGCGAGTATTATACTAAATAGTAATATATTTTAGTTATCCTAATTAAATAAGTAGAAGATTTATAAATAAACCTCTAATTCTATATTTAAATATTTCGTAGATCTATTAGTCTAAGGATAAAAAGCTATAGATAAACGCCTTTAAATTCCTAGAGACCGGTAAACTTCTTTCTAGAATAAGCCGGTAAACTAGGATTTTCTATCGGAAACTATAGTATAAGGGAGTCCGTAGTATACGTAGATATACTATAGGAAAGTATAAGCGATATCCGGGGCTTTTATCGTCTTTATAAGTATAAATATAGGGCTTTTCGTAAGTCTATTTATAACTACTAATATAATAGACCTATTAGGAGTTTCGGGGAGGTCTACTATAAAATCTATAAATAGTTCTTATTAGGATTATTCTAGAATAAGTAGGGGTTTTAGAAGACTTTTTATCTAATCTCTTTAGACCTTATTTTACGAATAGATCTAGTAGTTCTATATAAAATAACGTATATTAGAGGATAGACCCGGCTATATATAATACCTAGAAACTAGATCTCTTATAATTTCCTTACTAGGGTAGCTAGTAGTAGGGGAATCGTAGATTCGTTAGATAATCTTAGTTCTAAAAAGCTCGAAGAAAGGTATTTAAATTCGGTTTTTCTATATTAAACGGTTCTCTATATCGATAGAATATATAGATATAAATACTAGTAAACCCTAATTAGTAAAGAACTACTAGTTATTTTCGTAAATAATTTACCGAATCTTCTAGTATTTAGGGTTCTTTTCTAGATTTTCTAATTATAAGTTTAATAGTTCTAGGTCTTTAAAAAGGGTTTTAGGAGGGTTAGCGAGTTCGGAGGCGGAGAAAGGCTCGTTTTCGGGTACGGAATTACTATTAGATATTTATATAGTTTTAACTTTTATTTCTAATCCTTCTAAGGTATTAGAATAGTTAAATAATAGTTAATAAGTTCTACCGGATATTATATTATTAGAGGTATTTTTTAAAAGATCTTATTCCTTTTTAAAGAAGGTATTAGAAGAGATTTATATAGTATAGCCGGTAGATAAATTTAAACTTAAATTCGGATAGTTCTTCTTTTTATTATATCTAATATTCGGATAGATATTACTAGGTCTAGAAGTAAATTAAGTTCTAGTAATCTATATAAACTATAAAATCTATACTTTTAATCTCGGAATACTACTCTCTAATATATAATATAATAAATAGAAGTTCTTTATCGTATATAAGGTAATTAACTTTAATAAGGGATAATTTCTTCGAGTAGTATCCTATAAGTCTTTAGAAAAAGTCTTCGGGGTCTTACTATATAAGTATACCTCTTAAGGCGTAATTAGAGGTATCTACTTCTACGGCTATAGGCCTAGAAGGATCCTAACTAGCTAGGGTTTTAGAATCGATAAGGGTTTTTTTAAAGTTCTCGAAAGTATTCTAATAATTCGTAGTCTACTTAAAAAAGGTATTTTTTTTAGTTAAATTCGTAAAAAGTTTAATAATATCTAAGAAATCCTTAATAAAGATACTATAGTAGTTCGTAAATCCTAAGAAGTTTTATATTTTTCTTATAGTCTTTAGGGGTTCTTACTCTTAAATAGCTTTTATTTTTTTAGAATTAGTTTTTATATTTATTTTAAATTTAATTATAAAACCTAAATACCTAATTTCCGGGGTTTTAAAACTAAATTTAAAGAAATCTAACTATAAGCCTACTTCGGAAAATTTTAAAATTATAGAATAAACTTTTTAATAGTAATCCTCTTAAGATCTATTAGAGTAGATAATAACGTCGTCTAGATAAATAGAGTAGAAAATATCGAGGTATTCGTAAAGAGTATTATTTATATATTATTAAAATAAAGTAAAAGTACTAGATAAACCGAAAAAAGTAATTAGTTATTCGAAAGATTTTAATCTAATTCTAAAAGCTATTTTCTACTCGTCTTTTTCGTATATCCGGAGATAGTAAAAAGCCGATATAATATCGATTTTAGAAATCTACTTAGAACTAGTTATTTAGTATAGAGTCTCTAATATAAAAGGTATTAGATAAATATCGTATTTTAATAGTATTTAACTTTTAGTAGTTTATATAAAAATATAAGCTATTTCCGGGTTTCTTTACGAAGAGAACTAGAGTAGTAGCTAATAAAGAAGAGGCCCTTATAAAACCCTAATTTAGTAGTTTATATAGAGTCTTCTATAGAACTAAAAGCTCTTCTCTAAATATCGAATATAAAGGTATTTTCGGAATAATAGTATCCGGAAGTAGGTTTATTTCGTAATTTAGACTAGGGTAAAAAGTAGTAGTTTTTTAGTTTTCTTTTTATTAAAAGTTTCGATATTAAAGAGTAATTAGGTAAAAGCTTTAAAATAAAAATCTTTTTCTTCTTTAATTACGAGGGCTTTTTAAATATCTACGAGGGAAGCTAAGAAAACGTATATAAGTAGTTTTTTTTAAAGCCCTAGTTAAAAGGGCTTTAAAACCGGCGGAAAATATTTAAACGATTTCGGGGTTTATAAATACTAGTATTATAAATATTTTAAATTTAAAAAGTTTTTAGATAGTTATAGTATTAGTAGCGGGGTAAAAAGAAGTATTATAAAACCGTAATTACTTTTTTCCTAAAATTATAAGATTAGACTAACTAGGAATTATATAAACTTAAATACCTTTATAAAAACTACTTATATTTAATTTAAAGTAAGCTATTTAGGATATAGTAGGCTAGAGGTCTCTAAGTTAGTCGACGATCTATTAAAAGTAATTAAGATAAATCGGGTAGAAAATAACTCTATATTTAATAGAAGCTCTATCGGATATTATAGTAAAATTATAGTAATTAGAATTAATAAAAGGTTTTATATTAGATCTATTATTTATAATAATATCTATATAAATACCCTTTTCTTCTAAAAAAGCCGGGGGTTAAATAGGGATTTCTAGGGGTTCTAAAGACTTTAAGTCGAGATTTTAATTTAAAATTACTATTTTTCCGATTCCGAATCTTCCGAGTTATCCGAGAAGATCTCGATAATTTTAAAAGTCTTTTTAGTTTTTATAGCTTTAGTAAAAGCTTTTATAGTAAGGGCTAGGGTTTCTTAGATAGCCCCGGATATCTAGGGTTTTTTTAGGACTTCTCTAGTCGGAATAGGGTTCCCGGTATAAACCCGGGTCTAGGTTAAGGCTATAAAATAAAAAGTATATAAGTAGTTTTTTTAAGTATAATAGAGGTAAAGACCGAGTCGGAAACTCTTTTCTTTTTCTTCTAGGGTTAAGTAGCTTTTAGAGATCCTAGAAGACGGTTTTTATTTTATAAAATCCCTATAAGAGGTCTAAATAATCTAAGAAAACCTCTAAATCCGGAACTAGTTAATAAAAACTTAGAGAAGATTTAATAAAGTATAAGGAGAAGAGTAATACTTCTTATAATAAATTAAATTTTCTAAATCCGAAGTAAATCCTAAGAAACTCCTAATATACGAAGTATAAGTTTAAAGTTTTTCTTAGCTAATTAAGGCTTTTCGGAAATCTAAAGAAATATTCCCTTCTAAATATAAGATTTTTATATTTTCTAGGGTATTTATAAACTCGGCTTTAGTAAAAAAATATTCGAATTTTAAAAAATAAAAAATAAATAAGTCTTTTTTTAAAAAAATTTTCTCGGAATTTATTTTAAGCCCTAATTACTTTATTAAAATCTATATAAATAAACTCTAAATAAATTAGTAAATTCGAAAAATTCGCGAGTTTTTATTTTTTTATATTTTAAATATAATTAAATACGAAAAGTTAGGTTAAGGATTTTATCTTATTATAAATATAGTAGAACTAAGTAAAAAGAGTACTAATAGAATTTCTATTAATACCGATTTTAACTTAAATTTCTAGAAATTAGGTTTTAAAATCCTTTCGTTTTCCGGTAAAACGGGGAATATCGGGGAAGGTCTTTTTAAGCTAGGGATTCTTAAAGGCCCCGGCCTATTCCGGTACTAGAGATACTAGAGGGGCTAGGGCTTTAAAAGCTTCTTAGAGTTAATTTTATAAATTCCGGATAACCTTTTCTTATATAGTTTACGAGGTAGCTATCCTATTTATATTAGCCTCTAAGTAGGCTAGATACTAGGTTTAGGTATTTTAGGGGTTTATTATAAAGTCTCGGGGGGTTTTCTAGAGTTCTAGGATTCTTAAAAATCTCTTAATTATAAAGTTATTATTAGAACGATAATTTATCGTAAAACGTACTCTATTTCCTAGGAAATTCTACTAAATAGAGAATTCTAATTTTAGAATACGAAAAAAAAAAGATTTAGAAGAGTTCTAAGAAACGAAGAAAGGTTTTAGGAAATTCGTAAAATTTAAAAGTACTTAGAAGTTATCTAGGGCTTTTCGTAAAGAGTCTAAAAGCCTAAATATCGTCTAGGACTTTTTCTAGAAGTTCTAAGGGCTTAAATATCGTCTAGGACTTTTCTAGAGTTCCGGGGGGGCTAGATATTATCTAAGGTTTTTTAGGGTTCTTAAAAGAGTTTAGAATAATATAATAATCTATATAAGAGGTAAACTTTTTTATATAGAATAAAATTATATTCTAAATTAAAGAGAAGAGAAAGAAGAAAAAGACCTTATAAGAGGCGTAGGGTTTTTTATATATAGTAAAAGACCTTTAGGGGGTCTAGAGAAGTTCGTATAGTTCTATAAGCCTAGACCTAAGTCTAAATTCGATAAAAAAGCTAATAATATATCTTAGTATTTAGAGATATAGTATTTTAATAGTATTTTATACTATTAGAAGATTAGTAAGAAACTAGTACTTAAGTATAGGGTTTCCTTATACTAGGGTTCTAGAATATACTATTATTAATTACTAGTTTAATAATTAAATTAATAAATTAAAAGTAAATTCTTTAGAAGATTTAAGTTCTCTTAGTTCTAGAGGTAGTATTTTCTTATTAATTTAACTAGTATTTATAGAGCTAGACGGCGGCGAAGATAACGGGTACCGGATAATATTAAAAGGACTATATAACTAATAACTAAACTACGTATAGAGCTACGTACGATTAGCGAGGACGTGGCCGAGGTTTTTAGAAGGGTCTTAACCCTTTACACGAAGAATAGGCTAAGTTTATCTTCGAAAATAAGGTCTAATTATTTTATAAATAAGCTAAATTCGTAGTAGTAGTTTATTAATAGACTATAGTTATAAGACCTTAAATCGCTCCTAATTAGTATTAGTAGTAGTATAGCGGGTTCTTTAATAACTTTACTAAGCCGCTCCCGACTAGATATCCTATATTCTATATAGTACTAATTCCCGTTAAAATAAATAATTTTAACTAATCCCCGGAGGTTATTGCGATTATATATCGGTAAGCCTAGATATTAGTAGGTTTTTAGGGATACTTTTTATTAGGGAATACTAGATATAGCCCGTCCGCCGTCGTCTATACGGACTATATACGGGATAATATCTTTACTAAAGTCGATATAATGGTCGATAATATATATATATTTACCGAAAATAATATTAAAACTAATATAGATATACTATATTAATAATATAAGTTTATAGCTAAGTAATTATTAGAGATATTATTAAGAGCCGTTCCCGTCTTAGACTTCTATGAAGTAGTAGACGGTTTTCTAGGGGTAAGAACCCTAGAAAGCCTAATTATAGAAGTACTTTAGAAGCGGGTATAGAATAATATATCGCCTATACCGGATAGATATATTATTATAATAAGCTTAATATATTCGAAAAAACTTAAAACTCCTATTACGATATTCTCTATATAAATATATAAATAGCTCGTATATTCTACTCTAGGTATATATAAATTAACTCGGAGATATAGGCCTTATTTAATTCGTAGATAGTATTCGTCTACTAGGGTAACTAGATTATTATACTCTAGTATAAAGACAATACTAAAGTAATTTAGGATATAAGTATTACTTACTTAAAGTACGACGGCGATACTAATACTAACTAGATTCTTAAGTATATATAAGTAGCCCTACTCGTATTACTCTAGTAAACTATTAATATTTAACCCGGTATATTCTTAACCCGACTATATATAGCCGGAACTTTCGACCCTAGTTAGAAGGAAGTAGAAGATCCTAAGATCTTTATCTAGAACTAGCCTAATTATATAGTCTTAAAAAGACTAGTTTACTTTATTAAGTATAGGGGAAAAGTAGGTAACCTAATATAGATCTATAATTAGCTATTAGTAGTTAGATTATAGTTATACGAGGATATAATACTAGAAAAAGCTAAAGTAGTACTAAACTAGACTAAACCTAGTATATATTAAGAGCTAAAAGATAATCTCGTAGAGTAGGTAGAACTATAATAGGCGAAGCCCGGTATAAGATCTTAGGATACTAGATAGACCGGGGAGGAGCTAATATAGAAAGACTATAAAGAGAATTAGGTAAGTAATAACCTATTTAGTAGGACTAGGTAATACTATAAATAGTATATTTTCTTTTATAATAAGGTAATTAATAGAAAATAAAATAATTATAAAAATAATCTCGTCCTATAACTAAATAGATTAGTTAATCTTTATAGAATATAGTATAATCTAAGTAGATTAGTAAAGAACCGGCGTAAGTTAGCCTAGATCTAGTCGGATCTAAACGGATCTAGGTATTATTAAGTAAGATCTTATAATATTTTATATAGTTTATATATTCCCTTTATAGGATAAGGAGGAATTATATAATTTATATTATATTTCACGATACCTAAACTAGTTCATTATGATAAGGGCGGTTACGCCTACACGCATGTGTATCTATCGCATCAGAACCCTACTCGTAGGGCCTTTCTCTTTCTCTTCCTTTCTTTAGTTTAGAATATAATCTCATTCTACGTAAAAAGGTTTACCTCTTACGTAGACCGTTATAATTTTCGCTTAATGGCTATTATTTTGCCTCGCTACCATAATAGACGTGACGGGCTATACAACTTCATATCCATCGGCCTTTGGGTAATAATAGATTCTTATTCATGGGATATATTTTGTACTCTCTTAATCACTCCAGATAAGTTGAACAATTAATTTCTATTAGAATAGGTTAGCATACCATTGTACCAGATCTTGCAGTAAGTCATTGAGCATAGGTGCCTGAGTAATCAGATTGTTGAGCTTGATGGTACTGTAATTGGCGATCAACACGGGGGTTCAGTAGGCCGTTCTTTTGTAATCATATAAGGATATAAAAACGTGAGATTTCATTGAAAATATATTGTGAACTTACATGTGGCCTATACCATAAGAGATTTGGTAGATAGTGTTGATGGAGAAGGTGATGTTGTGTAAATTTTTAAATTCCAAATTAAAATGCCCGCTTCTCCATCCTATAGGAGGTGGGGGTCATTATGTAATTTTATGCCTCATCGCCCCACCACAGCAGAATCGCAGACAAAGAGGTTTGACCTGATACTTGTTTTCTCCCTATCATAAACGTCAAGCTAAGCAAGACCATACCTCATTACAGGACATATACGCAACTTTAGATTATAGTAATCTTGCCAATATGGATCCCCGTGAGATATTATACACACTCGTTCGGGGTGGGCACAAACTGATTTTTTTGCAGAGACTGAGGTGCAAGCGCAGGCGCAGCGTGAACAGTTTGCTGGTATGTGAATATGAACAACATTCAACGTCAAAAAATCTGACACGGATCAATAAGCCGACTTTGTGAAGGGCTACTATGTAACTTTTGATACGAACCGCCAGGCCCTTTCAAACCTTTACGTATGCAAACATATCCGGTCGGCTGATTTCTGCAAGATCTAATTTTGATTTGTATAGAGGTCCCAGTCTCGTCTTACATTCGAAGGCCAGATACATCGAGGTCCGGAGGAAATCGTCAAGAAACTGATTGTAAACACCCGCCAGGCATCACTTCCATACATAGTCGCTAATAAGTTAGTATAGGACCTCCCCTTCAGTCAGATCGAGCACCACGTTGATACCTACGACACACAAGAAACAGCTGCGGGAATAGTTGTCCTTGTCACCGGGAAGCTTCTTGTGAGTAATATCATATTATATCGATTGAAGTTACAGCTATAACTGTAGCAACCTTGTTATTGACACGGATTTCATTGCTCGAGGTTGACGATGAGAAACGCCCCATGCCTTTTTGCCAAGTCTTTTCGATCGGCTACGACCTAGAATACTTTGTCTATAACGATATGTTCAGACTCGTGTACGGTTGAATCAATTCTGGGATGGGAGATACTGTATTATACTGCATAACCAGGGCGCATATTGCCTGCTGATGAATTACCGATCAAATTTTGACGCCGTCAGTTGCAAATCACCGGAATATTATCATTTCCTCATCTATTGTAATTCCAGACAGCTGGCATTCGCATACTTTTAGATGGGCGATATTTACGTGGGGCGAATATCATAGTGGGCCAACCCCGTTTTAGGCTAACCCCTATTTATACCACCCCCCCTTATCGCCTCTACGCGCTTTTCGCCTTTTCACGCCGTTATACTATTATTATAATAAAATAATACTAAAATATACTATATTAGTATAAATATATCAATTTTAATTATACTAGAAGTACTATTTAAAAAAATAACTAATTAATATAATAGTAGAAATTTAAAATAGTACTTTATTTTATAAAACTATAAAAACTATTAATATTTTATAATCGATATATCATTTAATACATTATATATAGTATTTTTAATTATAATTAATCCGTAACTCTAGTAAAAACCTGTATTAATATAATAAAAATACTTTATTAAATTGATATTGAATAAATAATTAACTAGAAGAGCCTTTATATACTATAAAATATACGAATTTATAACTTTTTTACTCTAATAAAATAAACTAAATAAAGAGGTAAATTATAACTAAATATCTAATTTTATCTACTAAAACCTCTTAATATATTAAAAAATTAGTAACCTTTTAAAAGTTTACTATATTATTAAGAATATAATTAGTAATATAGATAAGTATCTCGAGATTATATAAAAACCAATTACTTCGAATTATATTTGACTCCATAATATCACTAATATAGATAAATATAACTTATAAAAAGAGATAGAACTAAGTGTTTAATATCTACCTAGTTATACTTATATCCTTATACTCACCCTTAGAATTAGCTTCCGATATAGTATTATAAAGCTATTTCCGAATAGTTTTATTATTTCTCGTCGTATATATATACTAGATTATCCGGTCTAGCTATACTATTAAATAAATAAATCCTAGTTTTACTCCTACTACTTTATTAGTTAGTTCTATATTATACCTCTATAATCGCCTCCTATAGCTATTTAATCTTATACTATAGCGATTTTAAAAGTAATTACCTCCTATAAGTAATTAAATTATAGTTTCTATCCTTAAATTTTTACGAATATTTTAAAAACCTCTTTACTTAGGTATTATATTAAATTATCTACTATTTATTCTATTCTTAGGGTAAATTTAATTACTAAATACTAATCTACTACTTCGTATTTAATAAAGTAGTAATACTTATATACGTAAGTTATACGATTAGCTATTTCCGGATTCGAGGCTATTTTTATAGTTATTTTTTAATTAGTATATATATAAATAGGCCTCTTTTTAAAAAATAACCCTATTTTTAGGTTATTTATAAAATTTTAAACCTAATTTAGCTCGTAGCCGATAGATAATAGTACTATATATTTAACTTTACCGGTTAATATAGTAACGATTTTTTATTTCTTAGTAATTTAACTAATAGCGCTTTTAGCTATTATTATAACTTATCCGTTTATATTCTTTAAATCCGGTACCCCGAAATTTATATTATAGTATCCGTATAAACCGAGATTATTATTAATATAATCGAAATCTAAACTA
>JAOYNU010134073.1:0-46427 GCA_026745395.1 Tympanopsis confertula | reverse complement strand
TGAAAGATGATGGAAGTGGAACAGTGCCGATCGAGTCCAGATCGAGCAGCCCAGGGGAAAAAAGGCTGACTTATATTAATCTCTCAAATTCCTAAAGCCGAAACTCAGTGTTGTTCAGTCAATTCAATTGATATACAGACAACTTGTCCCTATCACCCTGACCCCGACCCCGGGGCCGTCCCACTTTCGATCCGATGTGGACTAATTCGCGAACGCGAGCCGATCGTTACTAAGCGGATCTTGCTCTTCCAAGTACCGATCATACTATTTTGCTCAGGATAATTTGAGAAAACATTGAGATCTTGCAAGGTGCAAAGACCCATTAATAAAGAGACTGGTGGGTTGGCGGTTTAAGTGCCCCAGCAATTTCCAGGACAAGAACCAACGAGAACTGCTGGATCGCGACTCCCGGTCTATCTAATCGTTGATCCTTGGCCACGGTCGTAGGATTTAAGAAAAAAGAAAGTACACTCATTATTTAAAATGAAGTGGCTGTTTGTTTAGATCTGAAAGAACGGGTAGCAAGGATTATTAGGCCCACGGCAGGGTAGTCGAATTCATCTTCTTTTCGCAGGGAGCAGTGAAGCACCTATTGAGACTTGGAAGTATCAAGGTATCATCATCCTTACGATTTCAGGAGGCTCTTGAGCGGGGCATTCAAGCCAATACCAGTTTTAAAGCACCTAGAATTCTTTTTAATCTACGAGACGTCACACCTTACTCCGTACAAAAGAACAGTCCATGCTTGGAACGGAAATTCGCTCGACGTGTCGAAGGTGGTGGGGTGTTTTTAGTTTTCTTCGAACGGCATTCCATCTCCATATGAATGTTTGTGTTAGTCTGAGCATCCGAATCACCACCTGAACCATCTTGTTCATTTTCAAGCCATTTGCTCTTTCAAATCACCTTTTGTAAGGAAGCTTGGGATTATCTCCTGTATTCAAGAGCAACTACATCTGATATCAATGCCTGCCAATGCCTGTCAACGCCTTTCGGTCAACGCCTGTCGGTCAACGCCTGTCAGCACTTACCAAAGCCTAGTTGATGTACGTTACCAGACTCTCCTAATTGTACTTTTGTATAGATTGCAAAGTGGTAGCGACAAGTACTTCAAAATTATATTTCGACAATGATCCATCTACGCTTGGAATTTCTTTTTAGAAGAGAAAAGAATGTTCATAGAAAATAAAATGTCTACTTTGACCGCAGAGCACATTTAGTCTCCATATTTTCTCCGTCTAATGGCCTGTCCTAGCTTGGTGCGAGAGCCGGTGCCTTCTTCCACATACCAAGAAAACCGTTGTTTCGAAGTACTATGAGCAACTAGTCTAAGTCTTATAGACATGGTTAGCGAATATCCCAGACCCTGCTGCTCGCACGACAAAGGATCAAGCCACAACTATTCCAACTTGCAAAGCCCATCAATAAAACTCAATGCACTGCGCTCAGATAACAAGCATCACATGTACCTCGGCGCCTACCGGCAGTTAAGGTTGCGTTGGGCAAGCAAGGCCAAGCTTTAACTTTGCTAGTCCCCAAGGATGACAGTTGACTATTGCTTCTAGCCTTGTGCTTGGTGAGGCAATAAGCGCAGTCGAGCGGGGTTCCCATCTCCCCGTACTGCGGCATATAGTCCAACATACAGTTTGAAGCCCATTCGAGTAATGGTCCAAATGCCGATCCTGCGTTCTGCGCTTACACTCTACGCCGCCTTCTATGGAAATCGCATACAATCCCCGCTTTGACTTCAATATAGACATTTGGAGTATTGTTCCATGTGGGGTTTGAGCCAAAGCGGCTTGTCCTGGCGGCGAACCGAACTCCTGCCTTCGACGGTCGAACCGAGCCAAACAATAGAATGAACAGGATGCGGGGTGAGGAAGGCATGCCTTCTTCCCACGTTCTCGAAACCCGATATTCGGGCTTAAAGACATGAATTCCATGGTTCATCTTCTTCAGTAAAAGGCGTTGGCATCGGACAGACGGAGTAAAAAATAACAGCCTCCTAATCCACACACTATCTCCCCACATCTATCGTCCCGAACTTATAAACTCCGTGGCAAAACCACTCGAGCCGACAAGCCCATCTACTCTAATAAACTCCGACCTAGCAGCCCGTTCTAGAAGTGAGCTACACCCTCCCAGCCCGCAGTCCCACCTCTACATCCCAGTGCCATGGAGGCAAAAGTAGCTAGTTCAGACCGACCGGCCAATCTAGCTCCCTGCGCAGGACTAGGATCCATTTTAGTTAGTCCATAGCCAAGAACGATGACAGGGTTCGGTGCATTGTACGCCGTAAGGCGCGCCACGGAAGGACCGGCACGATAGCACCCCTGCGTGAAGGCCCCGAGAAAGCCCATGCAGGAACGGCGGTCTTACCCCGTTGGGCGTGGTGGGACTGTCCCCGGTCCCGGCGTTTCATGATCTGTCAACGGCTTGAATTTGAGTTGTGGTGGGTTAGGACGCGCAAAAGGGTAAAGGTCTAGGTCTCGAGGTAAGGCTTGCGTTAAGAGATGATTTTACTGCCGAGCTTGACAGGTGAATTGGTGGGTTTCTTAGAAAGTTGGGTCGCTAGTGAGAATCCACTGCGGGATGGAGAGCAGGAATGCCGTGTCTACGGAGTAAAAGGGTTCTTTCGTCCAATCGCCAGTCTTGAGTGGATCCGTTCATTTCGAAATAGACACAGACGAGTTCTTTTCTTAATGACTCGGGTTCGATCTGGGTTTGAAGTATATTGAAATATTCATTTGGCTCCGATTAGGTTTGTATAGGTTGATGATACAATAGTAAATGCAGCAGAGGCAGTCCAGAATAACAAACGTAAAAGAGGGAAAAAAAGGTATACAGTAAGTGGCTTAGAATCGCTTTGTTCCGCCACAGAGCAGGCACCAACTCCGACTTTTGAAAGTGGCCCCCGGCGCCCCAAAAATACTCCCGTTTCACAGGTCGTTTCGCGTTATGTGAGTTTTCCTTCTTTTTTTTCTCTTTCCTTTTTATTTTCCTTAATTATTGCTTTTTGTCCCGCGGGACTATGCCGCTTTCGCTCAGACCCAGCCCTCACCAACGGCTATCGTGCATATCCTCGTGCAAAAGTAGTAGATGGGTCCCACTCTCGTCCGCCCTGTGATAATGAAGGCGCTCGGGGCCCTGAAAAACTAAGCGATGGAGGAATATAGCTCGCTTCCTGCCCAAAGTGGACCGTGCGATCCTCGGGGCCTGGGCTAGCCATTCGGCCTGCCATGCGACCGGGACTAGGCGAGCGCATGGGATACGGCTCCGGCGACTTGACTGGGTTAGTGGTGATCATTTCGAAGCCCTTGTTGTCGACGTATCGATTGTGGGCGTCGGCCGAGATGTACTCGTGGCGTCGGGAGATGGTGCGGCGGAAGAGGTCGATCCAGCCGGCGAACATGGATGGGCGGGCGAAGAGGATGAAGTTCCAGATTCCAACCAGGGAGAGTAGATAGACCATGGCGAGGAGGGTGGCTTCGTTCGGACCGAGGTCGTCGGCGAGTGACTTGCATTGCTTCTTACTTCCGCCGAATGCGAGGCAGAGGAGCCAGGGCTTTGCCTTTTGCATGTTCTTCTGGTTGGGCTCGAGTTGTCTGTCTAGCTTGATGAAGACCACGGCGAAGAAGATCACATTCCCTAGGATGATCAGCACTAGCGCCACTCCGCGCCACTGCAACTGTACCACGCGACGCACACGACGATAGGCCTGGCGAGCAGAGACCGTGCGAACACTTGCAGAGTAGGAATTGAGACCGGAGCTGTTGTTCTCGGAGGATGCTGATTTGTCGAAGAGAGAGCGTAAATAAATGTGCATGCAGTAGGCCATGCTCACCAGCTGCGTGATGAGCGCGGCCGCCGCAAAGGCCATGATGGGGGCCCAATAGTCGTTCAGACCATTGTTAATGTTAATGTGACAGATGCTGCCAAATCGGAACGATACACCAGTCAAAAGAAGCATGACCGTTAGTCCAATGGCGGGGATACCGAATCCACACAAAAACGACCCCCACATGAACTTTGGCCCCAAGACCACTTCCCAGCACACCTGGAGGTGAAACGCGATAGTGCGGATGAAACCTGTTATCCGTCAGCTGAGTCCATTAGAAGTCTGCAAGATACGCACTCCACGCAACGGCCATCCAGCCTCCGAAAAGTAGAAGTGATCCCGAAAAGGCGCATGATAGATCGTTATACATGTCCTTCGGAGTAATAGCATTGTAGCATTGGTCAGGTCTTGCGCCGAGCGGAATAATAAAAGCGATCTAGCCTGGGTTAGAATTTCGCCCCGCGGGTTGCCACTCGGGACAAGACTCACCTGAATACAGACGATGCCCAGTGTGAAACAGATACTCAGGTAGTGGCGATGCGTCCATTTGACGGGTAGAACCGCGTATGAAACAAGAAGAAAGACACAGAGCGGAAGGATGGCGACGCTAATCCACCCCGCCGTATCCACCTGTTTCGAGATATCTAGATCGATGTGAGCGAGGAATTGAGGAGCAGTGGCGATAATGAGGCGAGAAGCTTACTATCGGCATATCGCCAGTCAGCGAGGGGGCATGGGAGACAGCAGGAGATGTTCGACACGATCTCGCAGAAGCGGCCGTCAATGACTATAGCCAGTTAGCATTGACCATTGAGTTCGTATAGTAGAAGTCGAGAACGTACATCCACCAGTTTCTGGAAACAGAGATTCCATCAAGAATGGACCAGGACATTGTGAGAGCGCCATGGTGTCACGATTAAACTAAAGCCGGCATACCATAGATCTCAATCAACGCGCCAGCGCGACGAATGCGCGCGCAAGGTCGCGCAGTGAAGGAGTGGAAGTTGGATTCGAGGAAGTAAAGGTCTCGAGGACAAAATGAGCCTCGAAGCGGGCACTACCTCATTATACATAGCAGCCACCAAGCGGCACTTGGGGGGCAAGCCCATTCGAGAGGGGGAGCAAAGCCCCAAGACAGTATAGTCCAAGTGGAGAGAGTCAATCCAAGCAGATTGGCTGTGGGCAAAGCTCAGCCCACGAGCACACGAGGTGGAGATGTACACGGTCCTCGAAGTCCAGCCCCTGGAACTTCTTGTACGCGGCTTAGGGTTGTGTAAGATACTTCCTGCAGGGGGCAACGATCTTCGTGCCGGGCTACAGATCAGGATCGATAGCTGTGACAACGACTCTATCCATGGGTTTGTGCTGCTTCCTTATGCGCGGCCCACGGTCGCAACGGTTCTGGAAGATACCGAACGAACATGTTGGTCCAACCGTGGTTAGTTCATGTTGATCAGTATCGTTCCTGGGCAGGGATATGGCCATGGGCAAACACTGTGCTGTGCGAGAGTGATATCCACCGTAAGAACAGCCCGAGACACGGAGAATACAGCCAGTAGGGGATCTAGATCGGCTGTACAGTCTATTCTGCTGTGGAGCGTTGACTCGGCACTCATTAACCTTCTGGTTGTTCCCGCTTCCCTTTGCCTTATTTTTGCGTCCTACTGTCCTACGCTAATCTGACTGTACTGGCCTCATGCTGGACACAACAGTTCGTCGTCGTATGCCCAATTTGCACATCCCACGCCACGGTACGTGCAAGGCTGAGCCGTACGAATCATGTCGCCCCGCTTCCTTCCAGCTCCCACGCCGCGGTCCGGGGATTTAATCAGTGGCAATCGAAGGCCTCGAACAGAATCTTCTTGGCTCCCCGCGCCAACCCGCCCAATCACTGCCTCTATTCCGCGTCCAACTGTGATCGTCCCAGACATTCGCTGTCAAGCTCGCGAATCAGAGGCCCCCAATTCGTGTATCCCCATAAAGAGGCTGACTCCGTGACGGGATCAGTCCAGTCAGGCCACTTGCTGCATAGATGTCCTCTAGCACCTCTCGCATTCCCTTTGCATAACGTCTGCGACTGGTCGCCTGTCACTCTGGACTCGTACCCCAGTCAGCTGTCAACACTTAAGAAAAGCCGGCGAACCCGTTCAGCGCGCCAGTCTTATCGCGACCACTTGATTTGCAATTCAACCGCCGCGGGAGATTACAAGGCTGACTCGGCCATCTCTCAACTTTCATAAAAGAGGCTGCATCTATAATTGCTAACCACTAATATGCAAGAAAGCCCTAACCCCGCGATGACGACCATCGTAGCTCGAAAGCCTCCTAGCTCTATCTTGGAGATCATACGCATCATTCCGTGGTCCATGCACGGCTAGTCCAATCCCAACGGCGATCGTCGCACCTGGGCAGCAGATCCCCGGATGGCTCGGCCTTGCCGATACTGGATTTGCCACTCGTTCACTGTCGCTCATTTAGCCTGCCTCCAATACGAGACCGTTTAGTGATGAAATAACAACACCCGGCGCTTGGAGAGTTCCTTGCCAAGCAGGTACGACAGCAAAATTCCCGCGCACGAATCAAGATGTCGACCCGTCCAATGTGTGACCAACCCCTTAACTGCTTCGTAGTATCGGCTATATCTTTCGTGCTTGTTTGATGTGACAGCGACGTTGTTGGGGGCTGGGGCCGAATAGGCGATACCAAGACGAAATCGGATATAGAGACCGTAGGATCGGGCACAAGCCTCTGTGAAGATCATTTGGGGGCTTGTATTGAGTCCTGCGTCATCGAATTCATAGGACGAGGAACTCTCATACTTTTCCAATACGCTTGTACATGCATAAGCCGGATACTTGCTGTCGGGGTAGCAAATAGGGTTAACCACATCCATGCACGTTCTGGCTTTGTCCTCCTTTTGTCGATGTCTATTGAATATAGCGCTGATCCCACCTGAGAATGCTCGGTCACTAAAATGCAGCCCCATCATGTCAATCTCATACCCGTATCAGGCTAATAGTCCGGTTCGGGCCATTCCTTCGACCTGGTGAAGAAATTGGCAGGGCTATTCTGCAGACGTAAGATCCCTGAATATCCGTGATAATCATTTTAAATCTCTCTTGTATGGTGCCGATTTGAGAGCTCTAACTGCATTTACTTGGCAAGTATACGGATCCACAAATTTACACTTTTCATCCCAAACTTTGTTGCATATAAACTTCACCACATTTAACACTATACTAAGCTAATACTCGTACTGAATGAGGATTTCATGCCATGCGATGACATCAAAGAACATCCACAGCATTTCCGGGATGAGGCCAGTACACCTGATCGATTATCCCCTCCTCCTCGAAAGCCTTTCGCAACTCCTCCCCAAACTGTGTAAAATGATGCCACGACTCATAATGCATTGGAATCAGACAATCCGCCTTAATCTCCCGAAAGAGCCTCGCAGCCTGCTTCCCGTCCATCGTAATCTGGTAAAGCGGGCTACTCGAATCAGTCATATCGGTATACGCATGCGCACTTCCAAGGTTGAAAATCGCAGCACAGATATGATACTGATTCGCCATTTCCTTCAGCTCCTCCACATAGACCGTGTCACCTGAGAAATAGATCGCATTCGGCAGTCCGTCGCGACCTCTCCCAAACTCCTCGCTCGTGATGATAAAGCCGGTACATTCTTGACCGACAACGTGCTTTGTAGGCGTTCCGATGATGGTGAATTTCTTTCCGGCGATTACAGCATCGAGCTTCTCCCAGGGTCGCAAGCCATGTACAGCTGGACGAGGCGAGAGGTTCTTTGCCCCTTCAACGGTTGTGAAAACATGGCGGCCATCTAGTAGTCGGCGGCCTAGGTCATCCAGATTATCGGGATGATCTTCGTGGCTGAGAAGGACGGCATCTATGACCGGGAGTTGGTCCAGTCGCAAAGCAGGGTCCTCATCGACGTCAAGAGAGAAGTCGCTGGTTATGGGAAACGAGGTACCGGCAGGAGAAAAGAAAGGGTCTGTCAACATTTTGACGCCATTGATCTCGAGGATGGCGGTTGCTGTGCCGATGTGGGTGACTTTCAGTGTGGGAGCCATAGTGGAAAGTAGTCGTATAGCTCAAGGCGATCTGATGGCTCTGAGTGTAGACTGACTAGATCTGACTAGTAAATTTGAATTTATTGAGAAGTGTCTGCCATTTGGGGGATATTTGTACCACAACATGCAATGGTGACCAATCGAGGTTCAAGGATCAATGTGAATAATTCGACGGTATCCCTCTCAAAATTACTGATTCTATGTAAGATTATTATATTAACATTAGTGGAATAAAGATCCATTAGACCGACTTTTCCAATTCCACTTTTTGGAGGAGGGATGGCCGGTCATCCGCGGCCCAGTTACCGGCATCCCGCTTATAGTCATGCTAGTCATGGTCGAGTTATAAGCATCAGTCATGATAAAAGACGCTAAAACTTCATTTGACTAGCAAGGACGGAAAATTACCGTCAATATTCAAGCACTGAAAACAATTAAATTCTTACCAACAACGTGCCCCTGGTTAGTTTCCTAAGTGGGAGGGACCGAGCGGGATGCCGGAACTTACTAAGGTCGTTGAGAATCATCCCGCTTGCCACCGGCATCCCTCCCAGCAACCCTCACTCATTCTGAAAATTAAATTCGATAGAATGAACTCGCGCTCGGCTACATTCAGGTGCAAACATATGGGCTGTAATGCCGTCTACCGACGTAAAGAACACTTGACTCGTCACATGGTACATCATGACCAGCCACAGCGCCGCTCCTGCCCCTACTGCAACAGCACTCTAGCGAGGAAGTATGTAAATTGAGATTATTCCCTTTCTTATATTTGAAGACTAATTGGTTTCCAGTGATTTATTACGCCGCCATATCCAGAAACACCACCCACAGAAAGGCCTACCGCCGTCTCGTGCCCAAAAGGCCTGTATAAACTGTCATGCTCGAAAGGAACGATGTGATGGCGGAGACCCCTGCGATCGATGCCAGCGCAGAAATGCCACCTGCTCACATATTGATCTTCGGGATAGAGGGACTGTCAATGAGCAACTCATCGACACTAAAATCGACACTTCGGTGCTTGGGACGGCCAGGTGGGTCGGCGAGGACTTCTTCGATATCTACTTTGACAAGTTCCATCAACTATGGCCAATTCTACACCGAGGGACATTTCACGCCCCAAAAGAGCCGTGCATACTTCTCCAATCTATGATCATGATTGGGCTGTGGATCAAAGGCGACGACGCATCACGAGACAAGGCAATGACCTTCCATAAGAAATTGCTAGCAGCGATTCAAGATCAAAGAGTATGAACTAATATATTGATTATGGAGAAGATTTATACTGATTTACGTTTTGGGTAGTCTCAATGGTATATCCCAGACTCAGAAGCAAGTCGCGAGAACATACCTTGGCCAGTTGCAACTTATCAAGGCATCCTGCTGCAGCTCATCTTCTCGCTCTTGATTGCAAAGAAAGACGATACTTTCGACCTGAATCTGCGCATCAAACTTCCAGCCTCCAAATATGAGCTACTAACCTCTCTCGTGGAAACATCTCGGCGACTTGGTCTTTTCCACTACCCGAATATGCTCGCGCGGCACGCCTCTGCGCCAATCTCGCTTGCGTGGGTGAGCGTAGAAGAGATGAAGCGTTTCGGCTTAGCATTATACAAAGTATGCCGTCTTTGCTCTCAACAGGTGCCGAGTAACCCGCTTGGAAGCGATAGCATTGGCAGTGGAGTTAGAAGTGAGTTTTTGACTCTGGAAGATCTGGACTTCTGCTTGCCGGATAGCGATGAAGTTTGGAATATGCCACCTGTAACCGAACTGGAACCAACGAGGATTAATACTGCATTGCAGGAGAAATGCAGAGATAATCGAGACCCGAATAATTGGATTTCACGGACGTCGGAACAACTTCACGATGACGGTGTGAGGTTTGATTGGATTTAGCAAGCCCTTTGATGATCTCTATAGCAGATATCGCAGGGCTGAATTTGAAATTTATCAAAGGAAGCATTAGTACGATGATGGTCTTCCATGTGTAAGCGGGAAGTCAGCGGGGTGTAAATCCTCCCGGCATCAGAGATCCGCCGCAGGAGCTAGATGAATTGTCGATCTCGATGCCAACCTGGCCTTTCCCCACCTACTTTCTATATATGGTGGGTAATTAAAAGACGAGTCAAGCTCTTAAAAGATCTGGCTTTTTCTTGCCAAGCTTCATGACTCTAACCCTAGTTTAACGTGACTCATCGTCTGCGGTTTGGCCCCTGGGCAGAGAAGGCAGAGTCACGCATCGGTGAACACTACGACAAGAGTGTGACCGCGAGTCTACCCGACCAATCTTGGAAACCAAAGATAGATTTCAAAACCTGACATGACACATGAACCACACAGTATCCCCTGGGGGATGTTCGCCAAACATCTTCATTATGGACATCACGAGGCTGCTCCTAAATCCTGTGAAGCCAACCTTTTCGCTAGGGCATCAGAAAACTACAAAGATGAGCGAACTTTCTTCATAAAATGCTTCCTCGACACGCTCGAGGAACGGAGTTTCGCTGAAAAGACGAAATACTCCGGAATCAAAGAGCTACGCGAGAACAAAACCATTATTTCCCGTGCGACTGTGCACAAAATCAGACACGCTCGCAGACACGAGATCTCAATAGAGGGAAGAATGCGTTGGGCTCGTCAACACCCGTTGAATGATACTAGTCTCCACTCTCTACTTAGGGTCCTCTCAACGCCTCCTACTATGCCTGGATTCATGCCATCTCAGGGTGTGGATTTACTAAAGGAGCTCTTACTCCATGGCGAAATGGACTCGCTCTTCAAACTTCTATCACATCCTCGTGTGGACACCATGAAAAAACCTGAAGAAGTCTCTATGCTGATGGGGTCATTTAAACGTGCCGTTGAGCCTGCGCTAGAAGTCTACATTTGCTTGAATCTCATTCTGCAAAAGCGAGAGCTCTACGACCCCGAGGCAAAAACAGCCTACATCGAGAGTTTATCATCGGAGACTCCTTGTCCAATCCACAGGACACCGGACTATCGACATACTCGCGCGTACCAGAAAACCCTCTTGCAGTGCACCGATGCGACGAATCGTTGCATTCCGGACCGGCTCTTCTTCGGAGCTGCGCATCATAAGGGGTATAAGAGCACACAACTGCCACTCTTGAAACCCGTACCGAAACCAGACAAGCTTCTTCAACGTGCTCATAGATTCCCCGGCCGTGTTCCGTTCGAGGAATTCAAGCCTCTGTTATATGCCAAGCCTACACTTACTGAAGATGAATTCTCTCAAGTATCTCAGATGCTTCGTGAGAGGGATTTGCCGGCGGAACTCTCCTTGTACATCTTGGACCTCGCAGACTTTACTCCCTCTGGTCTCAAAGTACTTGATGACCCGCTGCACCCTGGCAATGCAAAGGAACTGGAGCAGTACCTAAGCTACTGCTGGCAGCTCCTGGTGCGAGTCAACGCTCTGGCACAATTCGCCAGCTGCGAACTCAACTGGGAGTATAGCATCAAGAGAATTATCGTATCATTGTTCCAGCTCCGGGATTTGAGTTAAGAGCAGTTCGTGAGTCCTCACGCGCGGAACCCTTCCAACGTCGAGATGGTCGTGTAGACCAAGCCCTCACGGGAATATCACCCCTCGCCAAGCCAGATCTCCCAAATTTCGAACCTTCCTCACACCCTTATCTACTCCATACAAAAGCACCGTTCCACAACGCAAGGGCAAGAACAGAAAATATCAGTCTCCACTACTCCGTAATAGTCCCATCCCCCCCCCCACATCGGGAACCCGTCGCTACACCTTCTCCCCTACGAACCCGCATGAAACCCTCTACAGTAGAAACCCTGTAGCCCTACAGTAGGCAGCCTCAGCCGCACGGCTTGCTTAATATGGTATCCCGGGCGATAAAAGATCTGACACCCTCTGAAGCGCGAAGGAGTGGCTGCAGAAGCCGGAGGGAATACCGATTCGGTAAACCTCCCCTGTGGGAGTGGGGAGTGGAGGTCAATCAGTGGGGGCGTGAAATGCAGCGGTGACGGAGAGGGCGTTCGAAGTGGATGAATACTCCGTCGATTGCTTTCACATGCATGGCGGGGAGATCGGGGGATCCAAATGGTTGGGGGCGAGATTGGGCGATCGGGAGATGGATAGAAGGAGGAAGGGAAGGAGGCCAGTAGGGGTGTAGTGAGGACGAACTATGGAGGAAGTAGTTAGAGGATTACGGGAGGGTTGAAGTGTTCAATCTCGGGGCAGTTAAGGTGGAAGGGATAACCTGCCGAATCGCTCGGGTATGATGCAACACGAGGGCCGTGCTGAAGGAAACTCGACCGAGTTCTTGCAGACTCAATTCTGGGTCTCTTGGTCTTGGAGCTTCTTTTCTTATTGTTTTCTTGGTCTTCTTGGTTTTTGGACCTGGGATCTTATTCTGATTTCTGGCTTCTGTCCTGGCTTCTGAGCTAAGGCTGTGGGCTATAGATATTATCACCATGACTGTCATCTGGTCTACGTTCCACTTCTAACCCACTTTTAACGACGGGCCGCGGGGTCTCTTGCCTGCTGCTCATGTCGCTGGTATTTCCTTGTGCTTCCTTGCACACGCTTTGCACGCCAGATGAGACTTTGTGCAAGTCTTACCGATACAGCCATGTCTATTCCGAGGCCATATTCCACGGAGGGTTGAGCTGTAATTGAATGATCGACAAAAGCCGTTGAACATCATGGCAGTTGAGAATCCGCGGGGGATATTTTACCCCTCATCGCTATTTCTTGATCAGACGCCAATATAGCGAGGGGATCTTCCAAGTTGTTGATCTGTGACACTTTATTATACGTGTCATGTTCCCCCGGGGTGAAGGAAGCTCTCATCCCACCCCCATTCTCTCAGCAATTGCTGTACACGGTACTCAGTGGCCCAGCCGAGGTCACTTTCGATCGCCCGCAGCAGCCGAATATTCGTCCGGCGTTCACGTGGATCAGTGAGGCACTGACCGCTGACGAACAAAGGCTGCAACGAGTTGATGCGTACGCTACCAACCGGGCGTGCCAGAGCAATGCCAACGATCTCACGACTGTGAAAGCCGATTTCCACCTCAATCGATCGGTACGACTGAAGCTGCATGTTGATCGTGTTACGGTGGCTGGTGGCCCCATGTGGCTTGTTAACCAGCAGCAATATGCGCGCCATGTGGTAATGCTGCATGCTGGATGCGCACATCGGGATGCTGTGCCACACTTCTTGCAGTGTGGCTAGGTCCTTCGCTTCCTCGGCTGAGATATAATGTGACAGCTTGGCCGGTTCAATGCGTGCACTTGCCCGGAAGGTATCTGGAAGGCCTTTATACCAGTGATCAAGCTCTGCTTCCAGACGATGCCACCGCTCCAGCAGCATTTGCTGCGATACTCCAAGGGGTCCACTGTCAGCGGGCCGGCTGTTGTTCACGCCCAGGGTGTCTCCAGAGCTGATGTAATTGACAATCTTCGACAAGATCCACACCAACGCATTACAGATCAGGTCTTCTTTCATTACGTCTTCACCTCCGGAGTATCCTGTGGTCGCAGAATTGCTCGGGCGGATAAACCCTAACTGATCGATCTGCAAGCCCGCTTCTGTCCAAAGAGCCAGATCCTCGGTGTTTAGTCGTGTGTGACACTCATTGATCACTATAAGTGGTTAGTCTTCGACCTCTCTATCCTTCATGGATCTATACTCACATGCTGCCAAGTAGTCTTGTCGTGCAAAGTTCCAAAACGCCGCTTTCCGAGTTTTAGAGAAGCCGGTCTTTTTCATCGCATGGTACGGGCTGTCGCCATCCGAAGACCGTGACTCCAGAGGCATAACGCCAATCTCTGCGACATCAAGCAAGGACTTCACACCACTCAGATGCCGACTCCACGCCTGACCAGTGGCGTCGAGGAATTCATACACCGACAAGATAGCCGTCGCCGCTAATACCTCATCGGAGTGAACGCCGTGCGAAAGTCGATTATTAGAAAGCCGTCTCCGGCGCTTACGAGGATTCGGGTTCTGCGCATCATCGCTGAGCTCGTTCGCCTGCCACTGTCCAAATGCTTCGGGAGTGCTTAGAGGCGGCGGGCCATCGGGATCTGGCTGCAGCTCTTTCTGGAGCAGTTGGATGGCTTTTTCATAATACTTGGCTCCGCGCCACATGAAGTCGCCGCTCTTCTCAGACCAGACCTCCATGGCTGCTTGTCGTGTACATACTCCGCCCATCTGTGCTTTGGCACCTTTTACACGGCCGAGTTGCTTAGCAGCATACGCACAGGCAGCGTATTTCAAGAGAGGGTTTGATATCGCTCGCACAGGGACATAAGAGGCGAAATATGTACCCAGATCGAAGAGATCCATCCTAGATTGGGTTATTTGTTGATCTTCATCTGAAAGATTAGATGATGACTTACCACAGTCCAGGTCCCTCGGAATAATGTCGCAAAAGGAACGCTATTTCAAACTCTGACTCGGCGTTGTTATCGACTCGGAGATCTATCGACGCTGACGATCTTGATATGGCTGGTCGTGACGGAAGAGATGCGTTCTTCTGATCTGGTGTCTGAACGGACGCGGAAGCGACGGATGGCGACATCGACTGAGATGATGGGTTCAAGAGAAAGTTGATGTTTGTGTTGTGGTTGGGGTTAGAGCTTGTGTTATTACTGCTGGTGGAAAGCGATATGGACGGAAGCGATATCGGGGATGCAGGCGGCAGCATCGCACTACTGCGAGATCGTTTGGGCGAAGGATATGAGACGGAATCCGAGGCGGATGGATGGTCTAGCGGCGAATGCGGATATCGCGTGTCATGAGAGCTGACGGCCGACAAGGCCTCCATCGCATGTGAATCTGCATCACTTGCTCTCGAGCCACTCCCCCATCTTTGGTTTCTAGATTGCGCCAGGGCCAAAGCGTTTGACTCTGTGAGCGAGGTCTCGAGTTCGTCGGCATATGGATCGGAATTATCGACGAAGACGACTGGATATCCATCAGAATGATGACTATGAAACGGAACGAGCCACCCTACCATGCTTCGGTATATCAAGCCAGACGCTATTCTCATCGAAGGAGTTCTTATACGAATAGAAGCCATTCAGGCTGCCGCGGCCCTCCGGGATTTCCTCGCCCTGGTTGTTCATCGACGCGTTCTGCTGGTGGCGAAAAACAATGCCCTCGCTGGGCCGACATTGGCGACCTCCCTTACGACATTGTGAGCACTGCGGTTTCTGCTCGTCGCCTACACACAACACGATTAGCACAGATCGAGCGAAGGGATAAGACGGGCGATGCTGACACTTGAGCTTTCGGGTCCGGCATGTCAAGCTATGGTGGCGTTAGTTAGGAGCAGTTGGGGGCGTAGAGACTAGACAAACCAGCCGGTTCGAGAGCGCATGCCGGGCGACGCAGAGTACTATTCAAGCCATGTTTTGAAGCCGGGGGATGAGAAACGGCGCGAAACCTGGAGAGTTGCGGGGAGAGGCAGGTGACCGGGGGAGGAGAGAGCGGTGGCCCCCACATACATTCTCGCTTTTGCTTTTTCCCCCTTCCAGCCCTCGAAAAATAAATGCTGAGCCCTTTTGTTGCCCCCCTGACAAGGATTATGTTTGTCAGCCGGGCGAGCTTCTCCTTTTCCTGTATTATTCGCCTTCTTTTATTTCCCATCTCACGTCGCTGTGTTGCCATGGGGCGCTCGGATCTCTCGCTCGGGCTTGCGCAAATGCGCCAACCACGCCAACCGCGCCCAGCCAGACTGCGCCCCAACAACCTATCATGCCTCCTCGTATACGACACCGCCAACTCCTCCCGTATGGAATCGCACATTCCATGGCGAAACCTGGCACGGATACATCATGTTTGCCAGCAAGAATGGCAATGGCCGACATGTGGAAACTTGCTACGTGCCTTGAATCTCGTAGTCGTAGAATTTGACATCTAGAATCCCGTACTTGTTCATGGATCTGTATCTTGATATGCAATGCACCCTCTTAGTGAACCCCACCTTTCATGGAAGATAACATGGGGAAACCTAATCGGACCAAATCCGGGGAAGCAAAGGCCGGCGTTCTCTGCGGTTCGGACTTGCGGGGTCAACGCTCGTGGGTTTGGTACAAAGCCGGATAAAGTAGGAGGTCATTACTCCTTACGGTAGTCTTACAAGTAGTGGCGAATCTTGTTACAGATGCAGTGCTAGATCATCGTATTATCCACGTCCACAGGACGCATTCAATCACTAAGTTACATACAAACGTGGCATGCCACGAGCGCATATCCACAATAACGAGACACTCAACATCACAAGTCCATCAAAGTAGACTTTCGCGAGAATCCAGCACGAGCAAAACAAAGACGCCGGCAAATCAGACATTAATGAGGGAGGGGTATAAGCAGCATTGCTTCCGGAAAGTGAACAAAAAACAAAACGCTCATCTCAAGGGTTTGAAAAGGGCGGAAGAATTTTATGCAATGATGATGAAAGGGTCATTAGATGGCCGGGGCACCTGGGTTAGGTTGCCCCAAAGAATTGAAGAGGTATTCTGGCGGAACGCGTTGCATGTCGGTTGGCCTGTCGGTGCCAAAGGTTTGAGGAGCGGCGGTGTAGCCTTGGCGGCGGCGCTGGATCTTGTTCATGATGACACCGGCGACGACGATGAGGAAGACGCAGCCCAGTGCGCAGCAAAGGGCTACAACGACCACGATACCGTTGGAGTGGCCACTCGCTGTTACTTGTTAGAAGATGGTTCAAATATAGGGGCTGTCAAGTGTACTCACGTTTGTTGTCATATGGGTTCTTGTTCTCAGAGATCAGCTGAGACATACTACCGGCGCGGCCATCATACTTGGATGACAAGATGAAGGGGGTCACGTCGGTACCATTGTACAAGGCAGCGGACGCATTACCAAAGTCCGGAATGACAAGCTCTCCCATAATGAGGAGCGTCTGGTCGTCGTTAAGAAGAGAAACAGAGGGGTGGGAGTCCTTGAGAGGGAGGATCTCCAATCCGCGAATGATGGTACCCTCGGCGAAAAGGTTACCTGGGGTGTGAACCTCGCCATCATAGTTCAGGAAGAAAGCTGAGCCGTTGGTCCAATAACCAGCAATCCAGAACTCAGACACATCGTCCTTTGCAGGAGCAAAGGCTGTCAATGTGCCAGGGATGTCAGATTCGGATGCTCCCTTGAGAGGCGTCCAGTCCTCTGACTTGGTGTCGAAGGTAGCCACGAGAGTCTTGGTACCGGAGATTTCGATGTCACCAGCAGCGTAGAGGGTCTTTGAGCTTGCCCATTCGAGAGCAAGGACAGTTCCACTGATAGTCACACCGGGCCAGTTCCAAGAGTTGTCAGAAGAGTCCAGCTTGCAGACGGTGGCACAAGGCAGCGAACCCGCGGTCTTGAAGTCACCGCCAACATAGATGTCGGATGAGCCGGGGCGCTTGGCAATAGCGTTGACAGTAACATCGTCACCACGGAGTCCCCAAGGCTGGGTCTCCGCGTACTCATTGGTGGACAAATCGTAGACGACGAATCCGGTGACGCTGCCGCCATCGACAGATCCAGTAACATTACCTCCAGCATACAAGGTGTCGTTATAGACATACATGGAGATAAATGTCGAGTTGGTATCGATGCCGCTGGGCAATCCCGTGATAACTTGAGACTTATCCGTACCATTCAGTATGGCAAGGTTGGAGATGGTAGATCCGTCAGTGGCAGTGGCGTTGAATTGACCTCCAAGGATAGTCAGGTTGCGGCCAGAGCTGGTGTCGTAAACACCGGAGATGAGGCCAATAGAGTCTTGGGAGTGGTCGACGTTCATGGACAGGGGAAGCAAGCTGACTTCGTCGTCGGGGTTTTCCAACCAGACGGCGTCATTGGCGGTGTATTCGTCGGCAGAGAGACTACCTGCGAGGATAGACGATCCATTGAAAGTGGTAACTGCAGCAAGCTGGCCAGCGAATTCCATCTGGGTCACATTGGAAGTCTGGAGCCAGGTCTTGTTGGAAGGAAGCCAGATAGCGAAGCCAGGTGAGTACACTTGAGCATTGCCATCGGCAGCGAGAATATGAGTAAAGTCACCACTGACAGCAATGGTCGTTTCATTCACGGCAGACGAGACATTGAGCTCAAGGGGGTAGATGGTCTTCACGGGGCCATCTAGACCACTGCCCAGAGCAGACCATTTGTTGGAAGAGAAAGAGTAGGCTGCAACGTAGGAGAGGCCGTCAAATCCACCATCGGATGTGTCAGTGAAGTTACCTCCGACATAGAGGGTAGTGTCAAGGGTAACCAGAGCATTGACGCCGTCGTTCAGACCACCGCCGGTAAGTGCGGTAGCGTTGCCGTCGTCAATTGCCATGATATAGTGGACAGTCTTGTCGGAGAAGTTACCACCAGCATAGAGGATTCCATCGTTCTCAGCCAAGCTTGTAATGGTGGCACTCTTTCCAAGAGAAGAGCCCACCTTGTTAATATCAGACTTGCTGTCGTCGGTAGAGTCAGCTTTGGAAGATGGGTCCCAGTCGAAGAGGCCGTTCAACTCTCCGGAATCCTCATCGTCGTCGGAAGACGAACCTGACCCAGCAGAGATGTTGAAAAGAGGCTGCATGATGATGTGTCCCGCAAGGAAATCAATGTTTCCTTGGCCAACGATAGGGCGAATGGTGACACTGGGTCGGAAGTCATCACTGGCCGCATCAACATGTCCAGAGTACAGAGTCTCAAGCTTCTCGTCTGCTTGGTTTTGGGTGCTGGTTGGTGGTTGCGCGGTGTCGGTATCGCTCTTGGTAGGAGACACTGTGACATTGGCCATGCCACCGGAGTTTTGGGTGTTGGCTTCGCTGAAACCGGGGGTCCACAGAACGATGTTGTATTTACCGGACTTCTTCACATCAGGCTTGAAAACAACAGAAGTATCGGCGGCGTTCGCGTTAGTCACTTTAGCCTTCATCCAAGTGGATTGTTGTGTCCAATCGCCGTTGACCTCGGCGGTAGAGGGGTACTCAATGTCGGCACAGGTGGGCTCATTGTACTGGTTGACAGCATAGGTGTAAATCTGGTCTTGGAAGACCTCAATGCCGTTTAAACCAGCACCTGCTCCATACCAGTCCAAAACATCAATCTCAAATCCTTGCATACCAACACTGTTGACGAAGGTGAAGTCACGGTACTTTTCCTTTGTGCTGTCGGAGAGCGGGCAGGATTGATCGCAAGCAGCGAGATTGCCGTTGTCGTCGGTATAAGTCAGGTTCATGATACCATCGTCGGGAATGGCCTTGAGGTGGAAAGTCTTGGTGCCGCGGCCATCCATGTGAGTATTGTAGAGGCGAATCTTGGTGGGTTTGAAGGTGAAGCCAAGTTCGGCGTGCCAGAAGCCAGGAGATGCGTCGGCTAGCAGCCAGGTCTTACCTGAGGCTGACTGGCCGCTGGTCGAACAAACAATGTTTGTAGGATCCTTGTAACCGGCGAGGGAGGTTTGCGCATCGGAGGTGATCGTGGCTTTTTGCAGATTGAGAACCTGCTGGCCGATCTTTTTGTTGGTCGAGTTTCCAGAGCCCTCGAAGGATCCAGCGAAGATAATGTGGCCATTTTCAGCCTTCAAGATCGACTTGACAGGGCCATCAAGGCCCTGGAAAGAAAGATCGGTCCAGCCGTCGTCGGGGGTCCAAGCAACTACATTGGTGTTGTTCTTGTATGAAAAGTCGCCTCCAACGTAGACACTGTTCGTGTCCTGATCGCACAGCACGGCCGAAACCGAGCCATTGAGACCAGGCAGAGCAGTCACTTGGCTGGAGTTGGGGTTAAACAAAGCCGCACCAGGCGATTCCACACCACCCAGATGCGTGAAGTTTCCACCGACGAAGATCCCCGCAAACTTTCCATCCTTCTGCGTAAAGGAGCACATGGCCGAAATTTGGGCGTCGGCGTCGGTGAGGTTCGTGAGAATGCCGTTCGGCAGCGGCGTGAGAATTTTAGAGGTGCCATCTTGTTGGGTGATTTCGTTCTGGCCCTTGTATTCGTACAAGGAGACACCGTCGAAGTCACCGGTGATGGTGACCCGGCCGAATGAGGTCAGGTCGAGGTTCGGAAGCGTGATGGCGTCGAAAGCCATGGCGTGCGCGGTCGGTAAGACGGCGAGCAGGGCCGACAGGCCAGCCGCCGCGGACCCAAACAATGAAGGCGTCTTCATTGCGGCGGGGTGCGACGACGGGCGGTTGAATCTGGAAGTCCAGGAGAGGGTAAAGAAAGACAAGCGAAGGGTTCCCCAAGGGATTAAGGCGCGGATTTACGCGTGAATCGAAAAGAAGGTTAAGGAATGTGGCATGGAAAAAGATCCTAAAGGCAAAAGAATGTGGGATGCATGTCGAGACCAAGGTCTCACTCTGCAGAAACGAAGGTATCAACGAATGACTGGAGGACTGGATGGAGGTTGGATTGCCCAGGGCAGGGGGGGAGGTGGGAGGTGAGAAACCAATAATACAGCTAAACAGACGGGGATACCGCTAATGAATGGACGATACACTCCCAATCTCCCAAATGCCCGGCCCGTCCGCCCTCACTCGCCCAAGCCACGCTGTGTTTCGCACTAGGGTCCACTTTTCCTGGAAGCTGTCCAATGGCAGCAGAGGAGCCCTCCCGTCTGCATTTATGGGTCCGCGCTAGTCCCTTTGTGGATCCTACGCCATATCATCATATCCATATCTCCCCCTATCAACTGCCCCTTTGCGGGTGTCTACATTGTGGCGACTTTCAGGCATAGCCTCGACAAGGAATGAAGATGGACTATATCAACTATCTGCACATACTCACTACAAGTACACATCATCCAGAGCCTTTCTTTCTTAGTTACGTCGCCATGACGGCCCTTACCATCGAAGATGAGGATCTACATCCTGTGCTCCTCCTGCCCCAAACGGGGATCTGCGTATCCCTAGAACAGATACCATAAACCAGCCTCCAGCATGTCTTAATTCTATATGATGTCTGATCAACTGCCGACGTCTCAACCTCGTTCAAAGGTATACTGGCACCGAACAAAGGATCCCGGCTCCTACCGTGCTCAATCGCGGCAGCCTACCCATGAATCAACTGGATGCTAAGAATAACACCCCCGCAGCTCATGGTCTGTTGGAAGGGATGGTCAGTGAATCCGTACTCTCGTCAGAGACATGCGGCCCGTGGCTGCACCGAACGACATTTGAACCATGGGAGGATCCCGGTCTTGTCGGATGATCAGTCCAACTAATATTACCCCGTACTCGGGACAGCAGAACTTCTCCGAGCTAACTTGATATTTGTCAATCCTCCACTACGTCAGAGTAGCCGAGCAAAACGAACTACCGATATTAGGCTGCCTTCATTTGAGTTCATGCCTTGACCCCGTTCCTTGCATAAACACCAGCATGGTTCACTCACCGTCTATGTAGTGCCCTAAAACTCCTGAACGTAGTACGAGTAGAACACCCATAAAATAGTCTTACTCTTCTCATTTTTAGTATCTGCCGTGGTCCCGGCATCGCGTTGTTTGAGATTTGATACCGCGCTAGTGGACACCGTCCGCCCCACGTCCAATGCCATCACCCATGTTCATCCCAGGTCCACTGTGGACACGCACGCATAAGTACGCAGTGGTGGTCCGATCTGGTGGTTCTGGGTCTTGGGCTATTTTAAACATCCTACGGGGTATAAGGGCTGTCGTTCGTAATGTGCTTTAGTGAGTCCACGCACAGGCGGTCCCAATAAGGGGGAGCGGGCAGACATTCCCCAGAGCACAGCGGGCGCAGGATGCCAAGCTTGCTCAGGTCAGATCTTGTTCGGAGTAAGCTGTATAAGCTCGATTTTTAAATGAACTAAAAGCATGTACTTCAGCTAGTAGAGCTGTCTCGGCTCGGTTTCGGAATGGCTTGCAGCGGTTTGTGCTTTCTGCAGGTGACGGTAGAATTGGAAACATCACATGAGCAAGAACCCTGGTCGCAAACAAACGTCGTAAATACTCAAGCCAGCTGCAGATATATTATGAAGTGAAATGTTGTCTCTCTCCGTGGCTTACATTCAGAGGAGCTAGCACCACCTGGGCATTTTTTGGAGGTTCTCTGATGCAGTCAGATCCGTGGTTGTATATCTATGAGAAGGATGCTTCCCGAGGTCCTCCTGGGGCTCTCCCATGGTCTCGAGCATAAACAAAGCATCCCAATCCATGGATGCAATCCCAAAGCCCATGTTCATATCTCCAGGGCTATCCTTGAGGAAGACTAATTCAAAAGCTCCTGTAACGGAAATTCTACAAAGAAAAAGGATTGGGGCAGACGGAACAAACAGACGGAGATATTCCACCGAGAATGCAGATAAGAGATAGAGCAAAATAATTGAGCGGAGGCTAGTATAAGCCTTGCTGAGAAGAGGTGGGACTTTTTTTTAATCTTAATTGTAATTTCAGATTCTTATTATTCAAAAATCTGGAGAGCCAAGGGCAGCACTCTGGATAACAGCCATAAAGTGCCGTGTGGCCTTCGCCGTCCGGGATTCCACCTTCTAGTGACCGAGCCTAAAAAGTCTTCGCAATAGAACAAAGTGCGTACTGACATCAGTTTCTAGGAGCTATGTACTTTTATCACGCTGTATGCAGGTCTTTTTGGACTGACTAAAGCAGGTGCCATCCAATAAGAATTGTGCCCTCTCAAGATGTAGCATTCTCATCCACGGATGCGCGCTATCTCGCTATGAGTTGCCGCGATACTATCTCCGCACCGACGAGCAAAAACCGACGAACCCATATATACTCTGTCGCACCATGATGTACCATGAATTATCGCATTATTTTCAAACAAGGCTCTTGAATTTAGAATGTCTTCTTCAGCGGTGATTGTCTCCCACCCAGGCCCAAGCGTAGTCAAGATCACGCTTAATCGGCCTCAGCGTCTGAATGCACTCAGCACCGAGCAACTCTATGCTTTGACCGATGCACTGCGCACTCATGCAGACGCACATGTTATTATCCTCGAAGGCGCAGGCGACCGATCCTTCTGCGCCGGCGAAGACCTGAAGGAAACCCTAGCCCCCCGAACGGGATCCGCAGAGGAACTACGCATCGCCTTCGGTCTACTACAGGATATCACACGTCTGACCTCTTCATCGTCCGCGATCGTGGTAGCTGCAGTCCACGGCTTCGCAGTAGGTGGCGGAGCAGAAATTGCCCTAGCCGCTGACTTCGTCGTGGGCGGTCCCAATGCGAAGTTCAGATTCCCCGAAGTGACGCTGGGCCATGCTGTGACAGGCGGAATCTCACTACGACTATCCCACATGGTGGGTATGCTGAAAGCAAAAGAGCTTCTCATTCGCGGCCGAACTATAGGAGCTCAGGAAGCACTAAGCATTGGTTTACTCACTGAGCTCGTCGAAGACCCGAAAGTACGCGCTGAAGAGCTGGCATTGGAGATTGCGAAGCTACCGAAAGCAGCATCGTCCAGCCTCAAGACTTCTCTCGAGCGAGGCGTTTCCCCAAATATGGAATCGGCTTTACATGATGAGGTGAATGCCGCTAGCTACTGTTTTGCTCGGACAGAGGCAAACAATGCTTTCGAGAACTTCGCTTCCCGAAAGAAATCACAGCCAAAAGTTCGCGATATCAATACTGCGTTGAAGACGGCGGTGCAAAAATACCCTTCGAAAGTGTTTATTCGATGCCAGGGTCAAGATGTCACTTTCCACGAGTTTGATCGCAGAGTGGCCGCTCTTGCTAGTGGCTTGCGCAAAGCGGGAGTTCAAGCGGGCAACCGAGTGCTCGTCATGATGAAGAATAGCGTCGAGATGGTTCATACCTGGATGGCTACCAGCCGGCTCGGTGCTGTATGGGTTCCTGTCAACACAGACTGGAGGTCCTTGACGTTGAAAAACGCCGTTACTGCAGCAGATGCGACTTTGGCGATTGTTGACGATCAGTTCGTGGAATTGGTCAGAGCAACTGGTGCAATAAACAGTGACTCTATTTGGACCCACGGAAGTGGTAATACACAGGACCTTTCTAAGCTCTATCTTAGTCAAGAACCTCTTGAAGAATCCTTCGCTGCGACGCCAGCTACCACCTCGGCATTCCTGTATACGAGCGGAACGACAGGAAAGTCCAAGCCTTGCATACTCTCCCACGAATACTTCATCATCCAGGCCACACTCCTGATGGAAAGCTGCAAGCTCCGGACAGATGATGTACTCTACTGTCCATTCCCATTATTCCACGCAGACGCAACAGCACTCACCGTGATCCCAGCCATTCTCCTCGGTGCAACTGCCGCTCTATCTCCCAGATTCACAGCGAGTAGATTCTGGGATGAGATCCGTGAGACCAATGCAACAGTGTACGATTTCATGGGCGCAACTCTAGCCCTAATCTACAAGCAGCCTCCCAGCCCAAAGGACCAGGATCATCGAGTCCGGCTCGCCTGGGTGTTCCAATCCCAGCGTTTGCTGAAGATTACGAGCGGCGGTTTGGACATCCACTGCGTACTCTATACGGTAGCGTGGAGGCTAGTATTCCTATTGTTCAAGAAGGAACTCTTGCGCCAGGATCCTGCGGTATCTTGCGGCCAGGGTACCAACTCCGCATCGCGAACCAGGAAGACGAGTCATTGCCTCCTAATACACCGGGTCAGTTATTGCTGCGCAGTGATAACCCTAATGCTTTTTTTCAGGGCTATTTCAATGACCCGGCGAATACGGTTAAGACATATGCCAATATGTGGTTGCATACGGGTGACATCGCGAAGGTAGATGAACGCGGTAATGTTTACTTTATTGGTCGTATGAAAGACGTTATTCGACGACGAGGGGAAAACATTAATGCCTCAGAGGTGGAAGAAGAGTTTCTGCAACACCCCGATGTTGTGATCGCTGCTGCATTTGCTATCCCTAGCGAGCTAGGAGCGGGAATTGAGGATGATCTGAAGGTCGTGGTTAAGCTGCGCGGGGAGAGCACAATTGACGAACACGCATTATGGAAATGGTCGCAGCAGCATATGACGCGGCACCAGGTTCCCTCTGTGATTGAGATCGTGAACGAGCTGAAACAGACGCCAACTGGGAAGATTGAGAAAGGCTCGCTGAGGGCGGAGGGTGGACAGAGGTTTACAACGCGTCCTGCAAGACTCTAGATGTTTTGTACAGTTTATGAGACTATGGTATCACGATCATACGGCATCAAATAAATAAAAAAAATTTGTAGTTTCATCCCATTAAACCAGGAGGATATCCACCCCAAGATCTCTTACCACATCTCTCCAATCTATAATGATAAGCCCTTTATCTATTGTACTTTTCAAGTGCAAATCTTCTCTTCTCCGCCAGACTTCTTCGATGATCCGTTTAACAGGAAGCCTGTTTCCAAGTCCAAAGTGAACAGATCGCTCAAGCCACTCTTGCGCAGACGCCATATCCTCTTCCTTATAAACTTCGACAGCAGCGATGAAAGCCGGCCACAGCGAGAAATTCCCGCTACTCTGGGCGTAGAATGCGGAAATTTCCCGGAATGTCATTGACACATACGTCGCGACGCGCTTTGGTGGGGCGTCCGTCAGCGACCGGTACAGGTAGATGTACGTAGCATAGATAAATGCGTTGAGCTGGTAGCGCGCCAAATTCTGCACTTCAGGAATAGGCTGATCATACTCGGTGGAAAGCGCTAAGTCAATTCCTGATGTCCGGCTTTCGTCGGCCTGTGCCTGGAGCATTCCTAAAGAGACTAGGACTTGGGAAATAGTGCGGTCGATATCGAGCTGGGTGCAAGTAGGTGGATCTGATTGAATCTGCTGGCTAACAGTTGCGATGGCTGATATACATTGTAGCAGGGATCTCTGGGCTCCAATTGTAAAGCCGAACTGTGGAGTGGATGAGATAGAGGCGGCAAATGAAATGTCAGGGCTGATAGGCGAGAGAGGGTCTATTAGAATTGAGTCAACCGGTGATAGACCTTGTGTCAGCGTCAAAGGAGATTTTGTACTGTCAGTCGAAGTGGTGCTGCTGATAATCTTCACAATTAGCAAGCTCTGCATAGAGAAGCATGCGAATTGGGATTGGTTCCAGAGTTCCTTGCTGTTGGAGTGGAGTTAAGGAGAAAGGCCCAGGCCCCCTGTAAGTGATGCTTCCACTTCCTGGATTGACCACTGTAGACCTAAAGAATAAGGTAAGTCTACTTATATTCAAATGATGAGATAATTCTTACTTCTGCCATCATCAGGGTCATGATCGCGGCCAGAATGGGCCCGGGGTCCTTGTCCGCAGATGTCTGGATACTATCATTGACATGTTGGATAGATGCATTATAGTGCCCTGCTGCCATATGCATCATTTTCGCGGTGCCACTGCCTAAATGAGCTAAATTAAAGGCGGCATGAGCGAGCACAGCGTGATACAGGGCTCGTTCGCCGGAGACAGAGTACTCTAGTGACACCGAGGGATAGTACAGCTTCCAGGGGTTCCAGGGGTGTTCAAAGGGCATCATGACGGACGCCACATAATTGACATAGTGATTAAAGAGAAGCTTGTCCTCGCTGCTAGCATGCCTCATGGGAATGCCGCCGTTGGCCAAGACTAGATTGGCTGTTGACGCTAAACAAGTGGGCGGCAGTGCAGGAAATACTAAGAAGGGGTTGTGATCAACCTGCACAGGGTAGGGCGAGCTCGTCTCGAATCCATCGCATTGTGCGATCAAGACATCGAGCGCCTCGGAGTCGAGGGGGGCACAGTTCTCCCATGTCCGCTCTGTTTCGGGTGAGCCAAGGCATGCGATGAGGGTGAGGCCACATACCACAATTCATATATCGCCGGCCACTGGATCGATAGGATTGATTGCCATCTAGCTAGATGAGGCGTGTACTGGAACTATCGCATTGTAGCCCCAATCATTTACAAGCCGAGCAGGGCCAGGCTTCGTCGCATTTCACCTTGCGTTCGCGACATCGCCAACATCCCTGTCACAAAATTAGAAAGCGCCGACCGAGATTCCCGATGCCCTTACCGTAAATTCTCGCCGACGTCGCGGGGCACGCATGGCCTTGATGGTCAAAGAAAAGAAGGCATGTCATGGCGAAGACCGGGGGGTCAATCCACTCGGCATGCGTTGCCGCAGCCCGCTTAGCGCCATCCTTAAAGTGGCGAATTTCTAGGTTCTTTCTTTCTTTCCACCTTGGCGAGTGATAAGCACTAAATTAGAGTACTGTTAGGCGGACCCCCTCGGTCACTATTTGGACCCCCACTAAACCGTATCTGCTCTAGTATGTAATTTTCTATACAATTGGGCTAGGGTACCATAACAACTTAGAAGTCCCTCGAAATATCTACACAGTATCGACACAGTATCTACACTTTGTGTACTCTGCAGGAGTAGGCTCTTTAGATTTGAAGCTACGAGATTTTCTTCTTGTGTCTACTACATACTATATTATTATTACTTTCTTCATTGAATGAGACCATATGTAGTACTTGAAGGGACTTCTAAGGTACCTTACCACTCTGGCCTGACTGTATGAGAGATTACATACTAGACTAGATACAGTTTAGTGGCAGTCCGAATAACGATCGAGGGGGTCCGTCTAACACAACTCCTAAATTATGCGCGATCTCTCTAGTTCTTCCTAGTGATTACTAGTCCGAAATCGGCTCCAGATCCTTGTCCGTGGCGCCTAGCACCTTGAGAATAAGGGTTAGCGTGTACCTTCCACGAAGATGATACTACCCCGTTGCGGAAGATTAGTCCTACCCACAACTTGCCATATGCTTGTCACTACAGGTTGGAGACCTAGCTCAGCCTGGCAGCCCCCATTACTTTAAAGCTTTCCGTGCCTCGGCACTGGCCAAGACTTCTTACATCTACTGAACTTTTAGATAGACGCTTAACCACAATGAAAATCCTGATGATTCACGGTACTTTTCCGCGAGAAACACTAAGACAGCCAAAGCTGACCACCATTACTGCAGGATCCCGTCAATCGGGGGAACTCTTCCGCGCAAAGATCCAGGCACTGGAGAAAATGATACATCGGACCTTCGGTACTCAGCCTTGTGAGACTACATTTGTCTATCCTACGGCTCCCTTCTCGCTAGGATCTCCTAACGGCACATCGGAGCTACGGGACCGCCACGGTGCATGGTCCTGGTTCGAGTCAGAGTCAATTGACGGAGTTTACCCCGGACTAGACAGAGGTTTGGACTCTATCGTCTCGATTCTGAGGGATTCCGGGCCATTTGATGGGGTCATTGGCTTTAGCGAAGGCGCGGCTGCGGCTGCTATGGTTGCATCGCTATTGGAAGCAAATAGAAAAGATGCATTTTATCAATTGGAATTGGAAGATGGAATCCCTTATCCAGCTTGCTTCGCCACCCTCGAACATCCCCCTCTGAAGTTTGTGGTTAGCATCTCGGGGTATGCCGCCTCAAATCCAGCTTATCGCGCCTTCTACAATCCCCCAATTCGGACACCGGCGCTGCATTATCTGGGGAGTATGGATAGTGTCGTTGATGAAATTGAATCAATGGGATTGGCCGAAAACTGCCGTGAACTGAAGGATGAAAAGAAGTCAGTTGTTATCTGGCACGCGGGTGGACATGTGGTCCCCGGTGGAAAGCGAGAACTTGCTGCAATTGTACACTTTATCAAGTCTAACGTGAACTAAAGGAGAATCATAAATATAGAAGTTTGTGAATAGTTAAATATCAAGTTGCTATGAAAGATCTTCTAAGGGTTCACTCCAGAATTCGCGCACTCTCTCCACCATATCGCGATGAGACCACAGAGTAGAAGACATTGCCCGCCGTCATTGTCAACACGGCATCCACAAACATCCACTCTTCCCCAGTGAGTGACTTTTCATCTCTCATCCGAGTCAGTTCCTGGTCGATCTCTACCTCAACTTCCAGCTGCATTGCGTAGGCAAGAGCTTTGGCTGAGTTTTCTGTGGGCAGAGAGAATAGTCTCTGGACTACTTCCACAGCACTGATCAGATGATATGTCCGACCTTGATCAAATGCTCTCTTTTCCTTGTCGTAGGACGCAAGATCATTCACAAGTGAAATGTGGTCGCTGATGAGCCGCAGGAACTTCTCCAGCTGGGGCCTCTCAATCTCAACATTCGACGAAATGGAGAACTTGACAGCTGCTAGAAGAAAACTAATCAAATCGGTGAGTCAAGTTTCTTTTTTTTCTTGATACGTATCTTAGCTTACGGTATTCCAGCATCAATCCGACGATATGTGAAATAGTCCCCAAGCGTGTCGAACTGTCGAGTTGGTGGAATGTGTTTGCAAAATTCGACCAGACGGTCAATGACTTCTTGTCCTCCATTTCCAGTCTGGGCATCGTATTCATGAAAGCCATCAACCGTAGATGTGATGAGTGCCTGAAGGTCACTCTCGGGAGCCTGGCATGCACGACCTTGGAGGCGGTCCAAGAAGCCATCTCTCACATCCTTCAGCTATAAAAAGAGTAACATGTTAGAAAAAAAAGCGCTGAAATTGAATAATATTTGATTACCTCGCTTCCTGGGGCCATTTCCCACGCGTCTGTCGCCAGTCATTAGTATTGGAATTTGGCACACGGCGATGATGTGACATACCATCAAAAACCATGATATAGACAATCGAGGCGGCCAGTAGTCTCATGCGACCTTCGTCTGCCTCTGGAAATAGATATATAGGAAACTTCGTAAATCGATCCTCTTCCACTGTGTTCAATTCATGTGCCGCGATACTACCAAGCGACTTGCCGTTCGCTTTGGTCGCTTGGTTGATAGAATAATCGCGGGCAAACAGCTCCAAGAGATCACTGGAGATTCTCAATCCGCTTTGCCAAAATTTACTCTGGCGAATACAGTCCAGACCTGTGGGCCATGGCAGTTTGGCAGCGACAGGGTCCAATGTGAATCCATTAGATGTCGTAAAATGCAACTGTTGCCCGGGCTTGATCGACTTTTTTGGTCCAGGAACAACATTATATTCCAAGCGTTGAGGTTTGAGATATGCTGGGGTCTCGTTGAGATAATTGTATGCAAAACGCACGCGCGAAATATCGCGGTGGTTTTCTGGTAGAGCCAGAGCAGCTAACCATGCATGTCAGTAATGTCATGTGATAAACAGATCACAGCGATTATTCTTACCGTTTACCGACTCAACTGTGGAAGGTGGTAACATTGTGAGGTTTGTTCTTTATTTAATAAGATCTAAAAGGCAATGGAATTATGGCAGGCGCACTTCGGACGGACTTTAGTCTGACCTATATACGACCGGCTTATCGAGTCGTGTCAAATGTCTCCCTAAGACTAGCCCGATCGCTTTTGCTATCATTGTAAACATCGCCACGGTTGGACATGTGGAACGAAGATTCCATCTAGCTCTAGGGCATGTGCAGTTCGTAAATCTTCCGGTGTGGTATCGATCTAATCAAACTTGTAATCAACCTGGCGGCCCCATGAAACTAGGGGGCTAGCCCGCCCCTCTCGGTCCTACGTGGATTGGAAGTCCATACCGAGCAGCTGCGAAGCGTCGCAGGATGACTTTTTTTTTGTGAAATTAAGTCTGCTCTTGCCTCGTTGTATATTTGTTGTTAGTGTGTGAGTTTTGCATGCGAGGCTATCAGGCCAGCCCATAGGAGTGACACAGGGTGACTAGATGTCTGGTCATAATAGCCCTGGATCAGTACTAAGTATTAGTAATTAGGCATAGTAAGTAGTTCTATTAAGTGACATCAGATAATTTCAGATTCCCAGAATAACCCATATACGGACAAGGCCTTTTGTCAACGGTGTCAGGCTTAATTCCAATATGTGGTTCTGAAGGGACAGCTCTCTGTATGCCTGTTGACATCGCACAAAGACGAGTCAAAATCGCAATCCGCCTTAATCTGGCATAGCTCTGTTCCAAAATTCCCCTAATGCGGACTCGAAAGATGTGTTTGATTCTTTGAATATGATAGTAAAGCTAACGATAGAACATAAAGTCTTTTCTAAGCTGTAGCTTAATATTATCTGCCTCGCCCTCAACGCTATGCGTTTCATGTGTACTGAGTCTGTTGCGCGAACTTGCTTCTCGACCGGATGATATCGCCGTAGCGAATGAACACAAATGGTATGAAGCACATGAGAAGACTCAGGAACCCCAGTAGGCTACATCCCCATGATATGCCCAGTTGCCTAAACATGGGAGCTGCTGCCAAAGGCAAAACTGCTCCGAAGACACTACGGCAGCAGCTGGCGGCTGCCATCGCACTGGCAGCGAATTCGTGATAAGCATCAACCAGGTAATTGATCAAAGCCACGAAAATCTGGAAGAAGCCCATTCCGAATGGTATACCTGCCAGCATCGGGATAATACAATGTATTTCCACGGATGAAGTCCAGCCCAGCCAAAACAGGGCCAACACATAGAGCGGCCCCCCTAGGCAGGCTAAAGGAAGTCGCTGATACTCCTCAAGGGTAGACCATGGGGCTTTTCGAAGTTTTGCACGTTGAAGAAAAGAGTCATACGTTAAGAATATGGCCATTCCGATACAGGCGCCCACGGCAACTATATTTGGTTGGCATTGAATCAGCTCAAGTTTTCACGTGCTTGTAGGTAGCAAATTCAATGCGTACTTGGAAGAAATGCCAGTCCAGCAATACCATCGCTCATTTCATATAAACCTTGGAAAATCAAGGGATATGTCTCAAAGTACATGACTTCTCAATTAGCTACTGGACCAATGTTCGGGAAATTAGAGTACTCACAGAAGATTGCACTGGCAAAGGACAAGTAAAGACAAGTGAAAGATATGATAGGCTCACAGAATATTATGTAAAGTGGTCGAGTAAAGGTTTTGACCAGAACGCCTTCACCACGCTTTCTTGGCTGATGAGAAAGACAGGTGTGAATGTTTCCGGGAGAAATAGCACAGGCGCCAGGGTGATACCGGCAAGGATCAACGACAGCCAAAATATCCACCTCCAACCGACTGGTGCAAGGAAACCCGCCACAAGTGGTGCAAACTGTGGACCAGCAGCGGTGACTGCCATTGACAGAGCCATTGTTCTTCCTCGGGCCAGAGGAGAGCTATAAACATCGGCGAAAAGTCCCCCAGTAACAGCAATCGGGCATGATGCGCAGATGCCACAAAGAAGTCGGAAAACAATGAGTGCTGACCAGCTTGGAGCAACAGCGCATGCGAGGGTAAATATGGTGAAAAGAACGAATGTTCCTACCATCATCGGTCTTCGACCGTACAACTCACTCATGGGCCCAAAGGCCAGAGGTCCCGTCACATATCCGATTAGGTAAACTGAGGTGGGCAATACCTGTTGAGTCTCGCTTTCGATACCCAAGGCTTTGGAGATGGACTCAATTCCGCCACTAGGAAGTGTCGAATCAAATACACTATTAAACAACGTAAGGAGACCAACAAATACCACGAAGATCTTCTTCCGCTATAGAGACATCAGGACTATTTTCCATGAAAATTTGATGATTCTGGGATTACCTTCTGCCATGTTGTTGGATCTGAAGGGTCTTTAACTTCTTTCTTTTCCTGCACCTCCAAATCCCATGTTGTTTGATCACAAGTGATCACCCTATTGATGCTGCTTTTCGTTAAATTTTCCATATTTCTTCGCACAACTTAGGGCTCTTGACGTTTGAAAGAACCTTCGATTGTCATTTTCCTTGCATTTTGACCTGCTTTATTTTCTCTTTTTTCTGCCTGGTCATCCATTCTAACCTGGCGCCAAATTGTGGATTCGTGGATGCGGTTCCTGCACTCGAGACACAGCAACCCATAGCGAGATCAGCCCGCGACTCCAAGGGTCCTTTTCATTAGGGGTTCCAACCAATCGAGGTCCAATTGTTTTTTGTGAGACTAAACTTTCACAGCCTCGTATCATCTTAATACGCAGTATTTCACGCTTGCAAGAGGGTCATGTTGTATTACCCCCTAATACATTTTTCTGCGGACTTCCCGAGTGTTCAGGCGCCGGGGATTCCCCCCACTCACCAGGTGTACATACGATAAGCACTGAAGCATTTTGCAGGCTATTATGTATAGCATTGTCTACATACTTGTTGTCAATTAATATTCAATGCAGTGAGATAGCAAACACTTGGGCGATGTAACGTTATATCCGGCTCATTTGGGGGCAAGTCATTAGATGCGATTTGAAATATGCCGAAAGATTGTTCACGGGGACTTTCTAGTCACTAGATGTCAGCTGAATTCCGGTGTCAGTAATAAGGCTTGTAAATTAAGTTCCTGAGCGAGGCTATGTTTAAAGCAAGATTGAAAACTGGGAAGATTTATCGGAGCTTTTCCCTCATCCTTCCCGAGGTCGTTGGCACCATCCCTCGAATTCGCCATGGCGATCAAACGATTGTTCGAGTTGCCCCTTCCTTTCTTTCCGTCAAGTCTTGTTGGTCTTTTATATGCCATATACATTGTGCGTCTTATAAGCGATGCCATTGTCAATGTATTCTTCAGCCCGCTGTCCGAATTTCCGTGTCCCAAATTAGCCGCTACGACGACATGGTGGTCTGCATACCAGCAGGCTATTTGCGGACGATCTATGCATCACATATGTATGAATCTTAACGCGACTCCTCTATACAGCTTACATCTTAGTTTCTCTCAATCCGGTTAGCGCTGAAAATCTTTGCCCATCTTATCAGGTGTCGACGCTAAACCTAAATAGGGGTGAATTGAGTCCCTGCGGCGCGCGACCAACGCGACTCCCGAGAAATCTGAGAGCTAACCATCTCTCCCCACTGCCCATTCCTAACCCGCCATCCGTCTGTTTCTCTTTCTTGCCTAATAAAATAATTTGCTGCTGATCGGCAAGCTTCTCCATCATGTACGTTGATCGATCGCGCTGAATTTCGCCCACCGCTAATTATTGTACAGGGAGAGCTTCGACAACATTCACCTGGACTTGTCAAAGCAGACTGGAAAATGCAAGCTTGCAGAGAGCGGTCTGGGCTGGCGTCCATCTGGCGGTGGCGATACCTTCACACTGGATAGCAGTAATATCGGTGGTGCTCAGTGGAGTCGCGCGGCAAAGGGCTTTGAGCTGAGAATCCTCTCGCGGTCTTCCGGCGTGATTCAGCTTGATGGATTTGACCAGGAGGTTTGTTACATACCCACCGAAATGAGAAATGAGGGTGTACTAAAGGAAACACACACTAGGACTTCGAGCGCTTGTCCAAGGCCTTCAAAATCTGGTATGGCATCAACGTCGAGAACCGCGAACACGCCCTCCGAGGATGGAACTGGGGTAAGGCAGAATTCACCAAGGCGGAACTAGCCTTCAACGTGCAGAACCGACCAGCCTTCGAGGTGCCCTACTCTGAGATTTCCAATACGAACTTGGCGGGAAAGAATGAGGTGGCGGTTGAGTTTGCACTCTCCGGAGCGGAGGCTGGTGCTGCCAAGGGGCAGTCTGCTGGAAGCACAGAGAACCGCGGTCGGAAGGCTGCAGTAGGCCCCGATGAGTTGGTCGAGATGCGATTCTACATTCCAGGCACCGCGTCGAAGAAGGATCAGGATGATGCCGACGGCGAGGAGAATGGCGAAGAAGAGGCGGAGGAGCAAAACGCGGCGAATCTGTTCTATGAAACTCTCATGGACAAGGCCGAGATTGGTGATGTGGCTGGTGACACATTTGCGACCTTCTTGGATGTGCTGCATCTTACTCCTCGGTTCGTAATTTTTGGCGCTTGATCTAACTCGTATACTGACATGATAATAGTGGTCGTTTCGATATCGATATGTACGAATCATCCTTCCGTCTGCGCGGTAAAACATACGACTACAAGATCCAATATTCCGCCATCAAGAAATTCTTCATTCTCCCCAAGCCCGACGAGACACACACTCTTATTGTTCTGGGTCTGGACCCTCCATTGCGCCAGGGTCAGACACGATACCCATTCCTTGTTATGCAACTCAAGGTCGATGAAGAGATCAGCCTTGAACTTAACATGACAGAGTCAGTGCCTGAGCCAACCCATTTGTGATATCGTAATGCTGACTTTACTCTAGTGATCTGCTGAACACCCAATACAAAGACAAGTTGAAGTCACACTACGAAGAGCCAATGTACCAGGTGGTCACCAAGGTCTTCAAGGGTCTGTCTGGAAAGAAGGTGATCCAGCCTTCCAAGGACTTCTCCAGCCACCACCAGCAAGCCGGTGTGAAATGTTCCATCAAGGCAAACGAAGGCTTGCTCTACTTCTTGGACAAGAGTTTGATGTTTGTGCCTAAGCCTGCTACATACATTCAGCTTGAGAACGTGGCGGTGGTAACAATGTCGCGAGTTGGCGGCGCTGTTTCGGCCAGCCGTACTTTTGATATTACAGTGAGCCTTAAGGGTGGCTTGGGCGAGCACCAATTCAGCAACATTAACCGGTATGTCTCAATATCTATCACCTGATATGTCTGAGCTCAGGATTTAACCTATTCTAGTGAGGAGCAACAATCACTCGAAGATTTCTTCAAGGCGAAGGGCATCCGTGTCAAGAACGAAATGATGGAAGACCCATCCAACATCCTCAAGGCTCTTGGTCCAGAGGATGCGGAGTCAAGTGACGATGGAGATGCTCGTCCTGACCGAGGCTCGGCTGATGAGGACTCTGATACCCCCGACGAAGACTTCAATGCATCATCTGACTCCGACGTTGCCGAGGAGTTCGACTCTGACCACGAGAGCAGTGGCGGCAGTGATGAAGAGATGGCAGACGCCTCGGACGGCGGAGGCTCAGATGGCGATGAGTCACGGCCGAAGAAGAAGAGCAAGACCGGCAAATAAATGTACATCTAGTTCTTTCTTACGCTTATCTTTATCAATTGAGGCCAATGGGCGTTTCCAAATAGGGCTGAGCTGGAAACCTGCATCCACTTGTACATGTATATTGCAAACTTACTGCCGTTTTACTGCCGTTGGCTTAGGATGTAGAGAAGGCGCTTGCACCAGCCACCATACTCCGCAAATATGCGCAAATACTCCAATACTTCCTACTACTGCCCTACGAGCCGGGACCCCCCAGCTATTGATTTCTTATTTACGGTAAGCGTCTGATGGGTCCATCAGTGGGTCACACGTGACTCTTCAGCAACCCCTGATCGAAGCCTGGGTCTTATGGATCCAACGGATGGGAGGAGCCCCTTGGAGATCTCAGCTTGACGAGCCTTTCCACCACCACGTAACAGCCATAGTAGCCGTAGGAACACATGTCCGGAGCATTGACGTGGTGCCATTGGGGGGTTCATGCGGCCACCTCGCCTGGAACCGGCAGTAGTATGACCAGGGTACAGTAGACCCAGAAAAAAAGGGGGTAGAACTGGCGTGCAGCAGCAATATGCAGGCCGAATGAATGATGAACCGGTCGCAGGTGAAACTGGGACTATTTGACTGGGACATTGACAAGACCCAATAAAAACAAAAGGCCCAAAAGTGATAGAGAGAAAGCTGGAGGACAGAGTAGGCCCGAAGGTGATCCCCACTAACGTGAGCTGTGGCCCGAACACCTCGACACGTCCCCCCCCTTTCTTTCCCGTTAGTCCTCTTCCTTCCCCATCCTCATCCTCCCTTTCCTTCTCTTTTGTGTTGCCGTCGACTTGGCTCTTCTTTCATTCGCTTGCAGACTCGTTTTTAATCATCTTCCCTGTCTTTCGCCCCCTGCGAAAGCCTTGTGTCTTTAGGTGCGACCCCTGTCCTATCTGGCCTCCAACTTTTTCCCCGGAGGTTTACTTCGCGATCCCAATCCACTCGCCCTGGGCTTCAGAATTCTCTTTGCTGACTTGCATCTCATTTAGGGGCTAATATTTGGTGTTGTCCGTTACAACCTCCCCTCCCCCTTAATACTCCGTCAATACTTTCGCCATGTGTAAGCGGCCCCCCGAACGGAATTCATCTCCTCCAGACCCAGCAATCCAGCACTTTTCGCCTCTTGCCCTGAGTCCTCGACGAATCAAGTACTAATCCATATGTGCAGCTTCTGCTTCCCCGGTTCCGAACGGCTCCCCCGTTCTGTCTCGCGACTCCCCTACTCCCAGCTCCGGCAAGGAATCTCCTTTTGTCGAGCGCAGCAACCCCCTCGGCGGAAATGCTCAGACTGTCAGCTCTCGCGACCCCAAGGCCGTCGCCCAGGCCGCGAGCGATATGAAGAACGTTGTCCGTCGCAAGCTTGCTGGCTACGTTGGTTTCGCCAACCTGCCTAACCAATGGCACCGCAAGAGTGTCCGCAAGGGTTTCAACTTCAATGTCATGGTTGTTGGTATGTGAACACCCAATTAGTGCGAAAATGATCAATTGGAGCGACTAACATAATCTAGGTGAGTCTGGTCTCGGAAAGTCGACCTTGGTCAACACCCTGTTCAACACCTCCCTTTACCCGCCTAAGGAGCCTACTGGCCCCAACGCCGATATCATCCCCAAGACCGTCTCTATCCAGTCCACCAGTGCCGACATTGAGGAGAACGGTGTGCGCCTTCGTTTGACCGTTGTCGACACCCCCGGATTCGGTGACTTCGTTAACAACGACGACTCGTGGCGCCCAATTGTGGAGAACATCGAGCAGCGCTTCGACACCTACTTGGAGGCTGAGAACAAGGTCAACCGCAGCAACATTGTTGACAACCGCATCCACGCCTGCGTCTACTTCATCCAACCCACCGGTCACTCCCTGAAGCCCCTGGACATTGAGGTTATGCGCCGCCTGCACACCAAGGTCAACTTGATCCCGGTCATTGCCAAGTCTGACACTTTGACCGATGAGGAGATTGGTGCTTTCAAGCAGCGCGTAAGTGGGCCCCTGGACCGTTGAAAATAATATTGGCACGGAATTCTAATCTAATCGACTTTACAGATCTTGGCCGACATCTCCCACCACTCCATCCACATCTTCGAGGGCCCCCGCTACGAGCTTGACGACGAGGAGACCATTGCCGAGAACAACGAGATCATGTCCAAGGTCCCATTCGCTGTGGTCGGTGCCAACGCCGAGGTTGCCGCTGCCGATGGCCGTCGCGTGCGTGGCCGTAGCTACCCCTGGGGTACCATTGAGGTCGACAACGAGGAGCACTGTGACTTCGTCAAGCTGCGCCAGATGTTGATCCGCACCCACATGGAGGAGCTCAAGGAGCACACCAACAACTTCTTGTATGAGAACTACCGTTCGGACAAGCTCACCCAGATGGGTGTTGCCCAGGACCCAAGCGTGTTCAAGGAGGTCAACCCAGCCGTCAAGCAGGAGGAGGAGCGCGCCCTGCACGAACAGAAGCTGTCAAAGATGGAAGCCGAAATGAAGATGGTCTTCCAACAGAAGGTATCCGAAAAGGAAAGCAAGCTCAAACAGAGCGAAGACGAACTCTACGCCCGTCACCGCGAGATGAAAGAACAGTTAGACAAACAACGTCAGGAACTGGAAGACAAGAAATCTCGAGTCGAAAGTGGTCGCCCTATCGAAGAGAAGGGCAAACGCAAGGGCTTCTCGCTCCGCTAAGATGTTCACGTCTACGTCCGCCGTTGACGGCTGTTGATTCCCCAACGCTCCCGCTCCCTGAGATTCACTGTTTTCCTTCCTGTCACACCCACACTCACTCTTATCCCCTTAACGTACTGCTTTATTTTCCACTGGATGGGCCCACGCGTCGCAAAAAGAATGGGTTTGATAATACGATCCGCGGGGGTCGCCCGAGACCTTTTTTACTTCTTGTGATGTACTTTTTGCTACGCCATATCTTGTTCTTGCCCGCTTTTCTGTGTGCCCTATTACCCGCTCATTTTCTCAGTTAATTTTTCCTAGTCGTCGGGCATTTGGTTCGTTTGGCCACCTGTCCATGTGTTAGTCAATTGCAGCGCTTCGGCATTTTAAGTCTGGACTGGTCGGATACCCATACTTTGTACGTGTAGACCTTGTATCAATGAATGACTTGATTTTTGCTGCAGTGAAACATGTTTATTCTGCTTGTTCTTCGACATAGAAGCCCTGCTAGACTGTAGAAATATCCATGTCTATCGTAGCGGTAAATTGATGTTTGCATGCCCAACCAACATTTGAATGCTCTTTTAGCCGAGGCGCCACGGCATCAACAAGAACATTGAAGGGTAACACTCCATATTATGGGGCCGCAGTAGTGACTGTAAGGAAATTAGCCAGAAAGTTAACTATCAAACAATGGTGTTTTTGGAATTACACCTCATCCAACGTTGAGCTCCCAGGAGCCCTGGAGGTAACATTACTCAACAACTTCTCTGACCATGCTTACATACCACCATCAAGTTTGCCCACGGGTGAGCCCATACATTTTTCAAGAGCTATCGATTTAGAATTCATACTCATGAACTATGGTCCTTCATGAAGTTACACAACTAGCTTTTATCCGACTTCTTCAGGGCAATACATTCCCTTTCCGGCTTGGAGAGTAGTATTTGTCAAAAAATGGTATTATTCACACATTTCATAATTTCTCATTATTTCTTCAATGCTATGTACTTGGCTTCTTGCAGGACCACAAGTAAAGCTTGTAGCAATCATAAATTGCATCACCTTCAAGTTCAAAGCCACATTTTTCAAGCACCCGAAAACTTCCCTTGTTCGTCTTATGTGATAGGGCCCAGACTTTCTCAATGTCCTCCTCTTGGGCGCCACTTTCTTCCAAACTTCTTCTCGGAAGAGACCACCACGCCTTCAACAACAAGCCAAGCGCTTCTGTTGCAAACCCCTTGCCCCAAGCTGAAGGAGCCAGCGAGTAGCCGATATCGGGAAATGGCTCTACCGCGTTGATACTGATATATCCAATGACTTGTTCTTGCGAGTCAGGAATGGCTTTGTCCACGATAGAGTAGTTGAACGAGCGACCAATGATATCTGTTGGTCCCTCGGAGAATATTTTCCCTGCAAGCCACTCCTCTGCCTCGGCGATTGACTGGAAGGGGGTTGTTGGATGGCTGCTATCATTAGTAACAATTCATGACAGTTGAAATAAGCTCCAGGCGAGCGCCACTGACTTGAATTTCGCTACCTCGGGTATAGCCCGAATTGCGAATAATGCAGGTGTGTCCCTCTTGGCAACGGGGCGGAGGAGCAGTCTGCTGCTTTCGATGGATGGTGCTGGAGATGGAACGATCGCCCGTACGGACTGACGGGGAAGAGGCTTAGTTTCAATGTTCATTTCCAATACTATCTGCTTCGCCTGCCAGGATTACGGGTTGAATATAGAGAAGGAGAAATAATATCGGTTCCTGGCATCCGGGGATTCGATCAAATTTTGGTTCCGCGCACTAACCCGAACTTGGAGCCCGCCCTCAATCCCTCAACTTGGACTTAGCAAGAGCCGAATGCACCCTGTAGAATGGAATTGACATCAAGATCAATTATGATACATTTCATGGAGGTGTCTGCTTGATCGATCGTCGGGGCCACATTGGCGTCCCTGAACCGGGCGGGGCGAATAAACCCCCGAGCCAATACGCGAGAATCTGTGGGGAATGATGCATCAAGAACCATGTATCAAGGCCTCATGTCTGCTGCCTGATGCTCGCAATGTGATTGAGTCTTTTTATTATCGTTGTTCGTGGATAGAAAGTGTGGTCAACACCCCGGTCTCAATTTGCAGGTCGACAACAAGTGAGACATGAATCCTGGAGGAGCTCTTCTAAGTCGAGAGTTCAAGCTAAGAGCGAAGATCAATTATTTTCGTCTTGTCTAACACCGTTCCTTGATAATGCCTGCATAATGAGAGTGCGCTCCACCTCTCCGATCGCCCCAACGCGATTTACTATCTTCCGGGACTCCTTGATGGAGTTGCCGCAACCCGGGCAACGTCTTCTATCACAAAGACCAATTTACGTGCGAAAGAGCTTGGGCCAAGAAATTTGGATTCTTGAAACATGGTCGAGCTGGTGGGTGTTCCATGCTCAATAGATTACAATCGTCGGGTAGATGAACGAGGCAGGCCACTGCGACCTCTTGGCAATTGCAAGGCGTCTGGTGCTAGTCTGGTTGCGAGAGGGGCGAAAGTGACGATCAGTTCGACTTTCGCTGGGGACGATCGCACCAAAACCAACATGTCTCAGGCACGCCCGGACATACGAGTTTCCGATGCAGATCGGCGGAGTATAAATTAATCAACATAATATCCCCTATTCCACCTCTTCTCATCCAAAACATTTGAACATTTTTTGCACAATGAAGTCCTTCGCTGCTCTGTCTCTTCTGCTCGCTGGAGCTGTGTCTGCTCAGACCGTCTCCTCGAAGCCTTTCGATCTGGTCATTGAGTCCTCTAACAGCACTCTTAATGGACAGAAGCTGTCGGCCTGCCACTCGGGCGCTGCCATTGAGTCGCTCTGCTTGGCGGGCAACCCTGGCTCTCAGTACTACATGAACACCACTAAGGGACAGGAAGCTCCTATCAAGGGCACCACTCCTTCTGGTACTCTCATCTGGAACCTCCCCATTGGAAATGGTATGAATTGTAGAAACAATCTGCATAAACACTGTGACATCATCTAATCTATGAATACTGCAGGCTCCCCCGTCCCCGAGCCAATGAGCTTCTACACCGAGCCTGGCACCAACGTCGCCATGCCCATGTTTTATCCCAGCTACGGTGATGTGCAGATCGTCTTCGACAGCAAGAACGAGCTTGGTATCTACTCTCAGCTCGACGACACCGTCAACCCTCCCACCGAGAACGGCAAGCCCCGCGTCCTCAAGAACTGGTACCTTTGCGAGACCATCTACAGCAGCTACCAATACCGCACCCTGAGCTGGGTCAACGGCAATGGAAGCGAGAAGCCCCAGAACCCTAGCTGCACAAAGGTCCAGGTCCAGCGCCACTTCGTTTAAAGCCAACGGCTCCTTTATGAATAATTTATGATCGATGACGCGGAGCTATTGAATCCTCGCGACAAAAATATTTGTAACAATGATAACACTGTCCATATTTACAAAAGCTTTTGAAGATAGAGCTGGAAATACATACAGTAATGTCTGATGACAACCTTCGAATCCCACCTGATTACTGTAACCCGATCAAAGCGACGCAGCGACAATACCCTCAGCCATCTGTGGAAGTGTCTCAGCCACAACCTCTAGCTGCGCATCAAATATCTCGGCGCATAATTCCTTCTCGTAGACAGAACAATAAGCTCCCCGGAACCCGACCTTAACAGCTGCAGTCACATCCCACATATGGGCAGCCGCAAACCATTTAGCATCATCAGCCGCGAATTGAGCAAAAGCAGGCCTGTAAGCCGCAAGCGCTGGCTTCGCGACACCCTGCGAGTCACAACTAATGAAGTTCTCCGCAGGCATCTCAACCCCCGCTCTCTCAAAATACCCCCGCACCCGCTTGATATCAGCCGTAGTAAGACACCAGATCGTGAAGCCCGCATCTCGTAGCTTCGAAAAGCAATCCTTGATACCGGGTCGCAACTCGAGCTCTGAGTAGCCTTGTACGCATAGATCGCGTTCGCTCTCGGTTGCGAATTCTCGGGGCTTTTCAATGCCCATCATGTAGAGGGTTCGGAAGAAGAGAGCTTGCATAATCTCTTTATAGGGTTTGTATCGCTCGGAAATGGAAAGAAATGTGAATTCAAGCTCGGCGGCGGTCATCCAAGTGAAACCGAATGATTTCGCGCTGATGGTGTGTGCTTTTAGTCGTTCTCCGAGAACTTCGTCGATGCGGTTATAGAATGCGTCGAATGAGACGCATGTTCCGACTACGTCGAAGACGACGTGCTTTTCGCCTGCCATTGGAAAGTGGGAATATCAATTGTACCGCAATCAGGAGTTCATTTGACTTTCAAGAATACTGGATAGTCAAGATAAACAATTTTATGATGCCCCCGCACTAGTTAGTTAGTCGGCATCCCCGCCGGCATCCCGATTGGGTAGCACCGGTCCGGTGTGCCTGATCTACTGCGCGATAGGAATGGCATTTTTCATGGCTTAGCTCAAGAGAATGTGATAACGCTAGCTATTCATAGCGCATGAAAGGAAAACATAAATCTACGGAGAAGAGGACTTCGGGAGGACCGCTTTCTGCGGCAACACTTGCTCTATCTGGCCCTAGGTCGCTGTTTTCCCCTACAGCAGACAACAAATAACTTTCATATTTCTTTTCCAAGGTTGCCTCCTTCTAATCTTCGAATGGGAATAGCTCCTATATCGGCGTCATTGGCGGCCTAATATGCATCGCTATCTGTAGATTGTACGTGGCACGAGGAGATGGAGGCTTGACCAATGTAGACATTTGATGAAAGGTCGTGGGCTCATACGAGACGCATTTGCTTTTAAAATGGGCCAGCCCAGGCTTAGTTCTACCAATGATATTCGGAGTTGTATAGCAAACACGAATCCATTTATCACCCAGGTGCTTACCCGGGTGAATTCTTTCAGCTCCTAGACTGCATTAGCACCTTACCCCGCTTGAGGCTCTTGCGCATTTACCGCGATGAACCGGAGAGAGATACTATATAGATTCAACAATCTCTATAGACTAATCTCAACCTCTATCATTCTCAATTATTTTTCCCTGGGCTTGACTCTCTACATCATCCGCAACGGCGAAACTCGAGCACTCCACAGACGGTAGCCATTCAATACAATCAACTACGCAATTAGTATCTTGAAAGGCCCTGAGAGATGGCTGTAACTGTCCGATGCAACGGCTGTGACAAAAGCAAGCCTTGCAATACCTATACCGGACCGAAAGTCAACAGCGGGGATATAAAGATACCCAAGTTGCTTTGCGACAGATGTACACGGGCAAAGGGCATTTACATACCACCTCCTCAAGTTCCAGCTGCTTAGACAAATTTCCAGCCAAACAAGACCGTGAGTTGGAAATTTCTCGATTCCAATGTTTACCATCGCCAAAGTAATGACCATCTCAGGCTGCGTGGTTTGCTCATTCTATGGCAGAATGGGAGTGTGGTGGATTTTCCCTTAATCTAGGCTCCTATTCTCTTGAGCCCATTTCCTCATTACGGGTTTAAGTTTCGGTATATCTAGTGATTTAGAAGAAATGACGCCACTTTTTCTGATTTGATTATTGAGATAATTTTGGCTAAATACTGCTGAGTCTCCGTGCTAAGTATCAATGAGTAACATCTCCCAGTGCCTAGTAAACTATTCAAGCGAGATTAAACTCGATGTGGATATGAGAATCTATATTTAGGTCTTTCACGATGAGGTTAATCGAATCGCATTCGCATCGCTTCGGGGAATGTCTTTGTCTTTGTCATGATAACGATGACACCGTGGAAACGATTCGTCAAAGTGCTATAAACCCAAATTTCCTGGATTCTTAATCGAACTACATTTGCTAGGAGCGAGAACTTGTTAGAATATATTTGTTTGAATCCTCATAATGACAAAAGTGCGTCATGGCTTTTTTTTTGTCGCTCGGCTTTCCAGCTACATGTCTATAGATCTCGAGAAGACAATGTTGGACATCGTCCATTCACGGCCTATTTCTGCCAATACCATTTCAAAATAAAATTTAAAATGTCATTTCTAGCAATTTCTTGCGCAGGTTGATTTTTCCACCGTAAAGGATGATGTTGTATGCAGTACGTATTGTTGAGGCGCGCGGAGAAGCCTCCGATAGTCACGTGGACGGGGCAAAAAATGTCATCGACTCGATCTTATCGACTCCGCGCCTCACGCCCGATTTCCAGCCAACAAGCTCCTCAACATCAAATAAGTTCAGGCCACAACACACCTGGTCTGGTGATCACGAACCGTCGAACCCTACCGAACCCGCGACACTCAATCTCGCTGTACATATCATGGATCACACCCGCGATCCTTGCCCCTGGGTGGCCCTGAGCGATTTCGGTGGCGCCTTCTGTATGGGTGCTATCGGTGGTTCAGTCTGGCACGGTATCAAGGGTTTCCGAAACAGTCCTTATGGCGAGCGACGGATAGGCGCGCTGACAGCGATCAAGGCTCGCGCGCCTGTCCTCGGTGGAAACTTCGGTGTTTGGGGTGGTATGTTCTCGACATTCGACTGCGCCATTAAGGGTATTCGCAAGAAGGAGGATCCTTACAACGCTATTATTGCTGGTTTCTTCACTGGTGGCTCGCTTGCTATCCGTGGTGGCTACAAGGCAGCCCGAAACTCTGCTATCATGTGCGCTGTCTTCCTCGGTGTCATTGAAGGCGTTGGTATCGGTTTCCAGCGCATGATGGCTGATAACACAAGACTCGAGGTATGAATTAGGATTTCCTATTGATATATCATCCAGTTACTGACGATTGACTCCCAATTTAGCTTCCTCCACCTCCTCCATCCGACCAGCAGGCACTGGCCTAGATATTCTATTGTCTCTTCAACTGCGATCAACAGCTATATGGTCGCTCTATTCTTGTAACAATATCGTCATGTTTGTTTATGCTTGGGCGTTCGGTCCAAGACCTTGTTTTCGGAGCATTGGATTTCCATGGACGGCGGGTTCATTCTTATGGATACTTTTTAGACGAGCGCTTCACCCATAATGTCTGGGTGGCTGAACAAAAGAATTTCTCTACTCGATCAACACAACCTTGGAATTGTTTTGGTAAATGTAGATCCGCATTTATATGGAGAGGCCTTCAACCTTTGGACTAGAGCTCCTGTCTACCTTGTGTTGTCTCGGATATCGCCTATGTATCGAAGCATAGAAGGTATTTGTATTTGGATTCTATCAACAAGAACCTCCCCTTCTTCCTGGGAGCTGAATCTGCAATTACATTGCCTTACTTCGCTTGCGCTCCGGCGGCCTTGGCCTTATCATCAATGGTCTTAGCAATAGCCGGGCGGGCCTTGATACGGTTCAACCAGGAATTAACATGCGGGAAGTCCTTCTCAAGATCCATTTCCTTCGACCAGAAAATCGCAGCCACCTCGAACCATGGCACAAAAGCAGCATCGACATAGCTGTACTTGCCACCAACGAGGTACTCTTTGCCCTCAAGCGCTCGATTGAGCACGCCCGAAACACGACGGATCTCATTAACATAGCGCTCGACCGCACTAGGCACCTTCTCGGGATGGTAGACTGTGAACCAGGTGGCCTGTCCGAAGTACGGTCCCTGGCCGGATACCTGGAAATGTAGCCACTGCTTGCTTTCGTAGTACTCTTTCGAGCCAGCGGGAAAGCTGATGGTGTGTTGCTTGTCGTATATGTCCACTAGATACTCGAGGATAGCGCCAGATTCCCAGACAACAATGCCGGTGTTTGGATCCTCGAGAGCAGGAACACGGCCATTGGGGTTGACGGACTCGTAGGGCTCTTTCTTGAGGTCGTTGGCATCGACTAACTTTGGCTCGTAGGGAATTCTGAGCTCTTCTAGGATCATGAGGACTTTCCATGGGTTGGGTGTGCCAGCGTGACCCTGGAGAGTCCACAGAGTAAGTGGTTTGAGAGACATATCAAGTTTATAAATGATTTATTAACTTATAAAGGGGAAGAGAGAGTTTGATGCCGAGACTACAGGGTTCGAGAGTTGGCCTGCTTAAATGTACTAGTATACTTC